>CAWUFW010016744.1:0-294711 GCA_963921515.1 Calotriton arnoldi
GCAACACTCAGTTCCCATACAGCAACATACATAAATAAACCACACGACACCTTTTTTAGTGGAGAATATTGCTGCAGGTTTATTTGCATAACCAATATGCCAACATGGTGGGTTATCTTACGGGCGATCCCAGGGCAGGCCAGCCCCTATGCCGCCTGCCCGTCTGATGAGCCAAATTGCACCGTGGCCGTCGCCAACCGGTGGTTACCAATTATTGGGAGAGGCCACCTCTCCCCTCAGTGGACCGCCAGTCCACTCCCTACTCACGCCCCCCACAGGTGGGCGGAGCGTTCCAGGCAGCCCCCGGTTGCTCAGACCCACAACCGCCTGTAGGCTAACGGGGCGCCGTAGTTCTTCCAGGGGACCCGCTAATACATCCCTGGGTATCCTTGGCTTAGCACCCTGTTGTGCTGCTGCAATATAGTACCCTTCTGTACCTTGCAGACTCTGGATCGCCCTGTAACTCCTCCACAGCTCTGGGGGTGGCCACCGTCACCACCAGGGCCCCCACCAAGGCAGATATTCCTACCTACAGCCTGTTGCTTCCAAGGCCTTCCCCAGGACCAGCAAAATTAAGTCCATGCCTACCCTTGAGAGGTGAATCCCATCCACTTCCCAGCAACCAGTAGACTTGGCATAAAGTAAACCATGCCTGATGAAGCCAAATCCCTTTTGATGGGTGAATTTACGCATGGCGCTGTTCACTCTCCTGCGTGAAATTTCAACAGCCTCTCCCGAACGGGCTCCTTGCCACCCTTGGCGAGGTAACATTTCAGACCACCACAAATGCCTGATAAAACCAAACCCCTCTGCAGGGCCTCTACACATGGCTCTATTAACTCTCCTGAGTGAGGTTTCCACTGCAACCCCTGGCCGGGCCCCTTCCATACTACCTTGGGGTATCTCTGCCCATCAAACTCACATGCCCACCAAAGGTTGCATAACTTACACCAGGAGGAATTCAATTCTGGCAGCAGTACCCTCCTGCCCTGAAAAGTCAAATCGTTGCCTCCCAGGTGTCAAACCAGAGTGATGGGAGGGGGACCCTCACCTCCCCTGGCCCGTGCCGCTGCTTCTCCAGAAGCTGTTCCAGTGCCTGCCATGGCCCCCCAACCAAATTAACTCAGTGGTGGAAAACCCCAGGCCTCTATTTCTTAAATTCCACACATCACGCCACTCAAGACGCATGGAATGCCCTCCCACCAGACCAGAAAGTAGGGAGGGGAGACCCCCCTCCGTCAGTCTGTGCCACAGTTCCTTAGCAAGCTGGTCCCATGCCTGCCTAGGTACCCAAACCAAATTATCTCTGTGGCGGGAAATCTATGCCTCCATTTCCTGCTTTCCGCCCATCGTGCCACTCTCAGCATGCATGAATGGCCAATCGCCCATACATTTGACCCTGGAAAATTAAAGAAAAGCCAGGAGCCAAAACCCATTAATGGAGCACTGCACACCATTCTATATAACTACTCAAGCTGGCACTTAATTTGGTGCCATAGCACAGCACCACACCAAGCATCTGGTGCATCACAGGGTGCCTTCGGTAAACTCAAATTTGCCTGTACGTGATCTCTTAACCTGTCTTCCGGACCCTCCCCAGGGTGGCTTACGGCCGGCTGACCCTTTAACGCCTTGGGATTCCCATCGCCCCACCTGCACGCATGTCCTGCCGATACAGAAACTCGAAGGGGAACCCAGTATCCGGGGCACTCGCCTCGCCCAGCCCTTCAGTGCCGCCCTGAAAAGGAGAGAGATAGTAGGATCGTCCTGGCCCCCCCATTTAGCATGATGGCAACTGCCAACAGGTGCTATGTCGCCACGCTGGTGTCCCTACCCCAGCGAGTGTAACCCATGGCCAGGTTTGCTAAAGGTATACCAGAGCGCCCAAAATTAACATGATACTGTGTATCAGAATGAACTACGCACAGGTAATTGGAACTCACACATGAAGTTGCTGTGAAACATTTTGGACTGGTCCATCAAATTCAGCCAACCACCCCCTAGGTGGAATCTACACTCCCACACTTCTGCTAGTGTAACCACGGTCATGCTTCCTGTTCAGTTGAACTTGGTGATTCATGGCGCTGACAACCACAGGGGCCTAATACTGGGCTGTGTATATGCGGCCCAAGATGACCTTAAACAATCGGTTTGGTGTGGACGGGTGTTAACATTGCCTGGCTGAAGTGCAATACCTTTGACAAGCAACTCATGACAAAATGTGCCAATGCAGTTGTCTGTGTAAAGCGCTTGTGGAGCATGTCCATCGAATTAAGCCAGTCACCACCCTAGGTGACTTCTTGCCCTCCCAAACTTCTGCAGTATACCAGGGAGCAGACAAGACAGTGGGAACAGGAGGGGAACCATATGTATAAATACCTGCCCTTTCTTGAATACCGGGAATGCCAGATGTTCATAGTACTTTGTAGCCCTTAGTGCTTTAACCCAGAGTTTCCCCAATTTTTGAACCGTAGCACACTTGTTGGATGACAACTTCCACAGCCAGCCGGGCTGCCAAGGCTATAGGGCGGGAGAATTTACCACACAGTCTCTCGCTTTTTTCACTGCTGAGTGACCCGGTACCTTCACAAAATCCTTTACAATTTCCGCTTCTGACTGTGATTGGGAACCCGTTCACCCCATGGTATCTTGGCGCTGCATAACATGTTTCTTGTTACTCAACTCAATGCTACTCGTTTTATCGACCTCAGAAGGATGAAATGCTAAGTGGGCCTACCATTGAGCGGATCGTTAGATAGACCCAACAGGGAGTGATCCTGTGAAATGAGGTAGGGACCACCACCACCACCACACCCTGCATGTGAATCAGTCCAGGTTTTTACTTTGCCCTGTGCAGTAGTGCCGCCACAATTCGCCAGCATCTAACCTGTGCAGTGTCCTGTTCTGTGCAGTCCCCTCATGCTTCTACCGGGCACCTCTGCCTGAGGTGCGTGACCTAGGTACATAGTCCCCTTGCATGGCGGCCTGCCAGTGAGACAATTCATCAATACCCCATAAGTACCGCTACCTGCCTTCACTAGATTCTTGCCTGGCATTCCTTCATGCCCAGATATACCAAGCGATAATGGCTCTATTCAGTCAAATGACCCGACCACACATCAAACCCACAGAGACAAGGTGCGGCCCGTTAACCTGCCCCAGACTCTGCGGAAACCATAAATGAGCAGGATCTGACATAAAAGAGGGGATCCCCAGTTGTACTTGGAAATTTTGCACTGCCCCCCGATGTGCCCCTTGGAAAGATACCACAACCGCTTTGAATTTGAGCCTCCCCAAGCACAACCTTTTATCCTGGACCTACCTCCAACATGACGTGTAATTTAGCGCGCTGACACCCTAGGGGTCTGCTGGCTCTGACAGAGCAGTGACACGATGAAGCCTGCTAACCTGCCCCCAAACTCAGCGGGACACCCACATGTGCAAGCTTGCCACAAACATCTGTAAAAGCATGCCAACCCATATAGTGTTTTACATCCCTTTGCTCAAGGGGGGCAGTCCTGTCTGGAGGTGTGTGTATTGAACGACACATGTCCTGGAAGTACCTGTGATTTGAGTACAAATGTCACTACTTCATAGTACCTGGTGTGTTTAATAAACTAATAACAGGTCTAACAAATCAATCGGGCATCCTCCGCTTGCTATAGGCGTGTTGGATTGAGGGGATCCAGTGAAATATGGAAGGTATCTCCCTTAGCATGCCATCCCTAGCACAACATTTACAGCTGTTAGGCATGTTACTTAAATCGTCTCCATCATGTGTTTAAGGCTAATTAGTTTGAGTTGTGCTCTTGACAACATCCTTTCTAACCAACAGAGTTGAGTAACCACTCATGTTTGTTTCTTGTACACGTCGTCCCCGTTCACCTGGCACTGTTAGACCAAATGAAGCTTTTAGCAAGCTTCCTATACAAAAGTATATCATGTTGCGCAACTTGGGACACTTACTTCATCACTACGTACGTTCAGGCATGAAAATACTGCCAAAGGTATCCCCACCTTAGTGCCTGTTTAACCACTAAATAAATACTGTGTAAGGGAACAAAAGATAACCATTGCACCTAGCCATGGGCCTTCCACTGTGTGTGAACCCCTGTCGTTGGTTTTAGACGTTGATCTGTAACATCTATGACTTTATTTCATTTCACTGCAACTTGTGCTGGAGATGACGGATTTTGCACCATGGATATAAGCCATAAGGCGTGGCATTGCATAGTTCCAGAGACCTGGCTGTGAGGAGCTGCCTTACCCCTGTTGTTGGCACATGTAGTGCGAGGTTCGGCCGCCTCACCCATTAAAATTAACTGACACAGTCATTCAAAGCTAAAGGAATGGCTTGGGCTGCGGGCAATGGTAATTTTAATGCATATTGACTTAATCAATGCCTGCTGTTGAGGACAACTCCAAAATGGACAGACAGCGCTGACATGTGGCAGGCTGTCACAAGCGCCAGTGTTGACAATCAAGTGATGGCGCCGAGCACCAGAAACCCCCGGTCCAGTATAGCACCGGTACACTAGATGCTTACATTGTTTGGGGTTCTAAAATCGCAGCACACACTTGGCAATCTCCCCCCGGTGACGCCACACTGTGAGAAAGTTCCCCACAGACTTTAATTAAGTGCCGCAACACCAAAGAGAAACCACCAATTGTGTACTTCTATCCTGTCACCTACTTGGTGCATCACCCTGGCCTTCAATGACAGACACCCACCCGGGAACTTCCCACGCTCCCGTAGGCCCGACTGCCTCAGTCGCTGCATCCTGCTGCAGGACAGTTGTGCAACTATATGCCAAGACTCACCTCAGGCGGCCACTTCAGTTTGCCCCACACCTAGCTCCTGCCGTGCTGCCAATCATCGTAACATCACAACTACTAACGCTGAGCATGTGCAAGTGTGACAATTCCGACTATACCAGGCCCCCAATGCTATGAGAAAGGCTTGGGCAGCAGCTAATAGAATTTCAATGTCTAATGAATTGATCGATGCCTGCTCATCTCTAAAATAGACAGCACCCTTGTGGACTAACTCAGTAACTGTTCCGCTAATGAGGATACTTAATTGGTTTAGCCCGGGCGTACCGAAACCAGTAGTCCTATGAAGCATGTCCGTGAGTGCGGACTCTTACGAGGCAGCACCTGCAGCCCACTGCAGAAGGGGGGCTGAACCCTTCCGCTTGCGATCCGAAGTAAGCTGCCATATTAACATAGACCACGCCGACCCAGGCACTAGTGGGAGCCTGTGCACCCGACGCGGTCGCGATCCATCCCCTCGCAAGAGCCGCCACCAGGAGAGAAGCACTGACCTCGTAATAGGCAAGCGAAAGCCATGCCGCTGGTCTGCTGCGCCTAATCCCCGGGATAAGAGGCCTGTGTTGCCGTGGAGGGACCCGTGTCTACCACGTGGCAAGTGGCCGCGGCTCCACCGCCTACTGTTGGGAGATCATACCCGCTATGCAGCCGTGGCCCCTGAACCGCACGGCTCCAAACTCGGCCTAATTTGCTCACAAGGCCATGCGGGTAATGTGCGCTGAATTGCTAGGCCCCCCATAGAACTTTTTGTTTTCTTTTTCTTTTTTATCGTGCAGGGGCACACCTGAACATTGACCCATCCATAAGCATCCTGGCCACGCCACTGCGCAGCCGTTAACGATACCTCTAACACCTGTATAAACGGGGGGCTGCAAACTGGCCTGTGTGTCTACCCGTGTGAGAAACCAGCAGTTTAGATGATGCCGACCGATCCTCGGTCCGGTAGGTTCAAAGGTCGGCGTCTTTGGCACCTTAATCATGCCGTTCTGTCACCCACGCTCATCCGTAGCATTCACTTGCTCATGGTAACAGATACCCTTTAGAACAACAAGCAGCACCTACACTGGCAGGAAGCGCTCTAACAACCCGGGCTGGTATACGAAGCTTGCGGTCTGCAAAACACACATTCCGAGCTGTAAGAATTTTTTAACTCTCGACTCCCCGGCCGCCCACGCCCCAGTGACTCGCGTACCACAGCCCCAGAGCGCCCGGACAGCGCGGTTTACCCAGGATTGAAGCATCGCACCCGGGCGGGGGAGGGGCGGGCCGAGGTGCCGCACCCGTGCCCAACCCTGCTGGCTCCCTGGTGGCCCCAGCAGCATGGTCCCTGTGATGGCTGCCGGCGAGTGCACAGGACCGGGGCCAGGAAGCCGCGACAGTGCGCGCCACGGAAACCCACTGAGACTCTGTATCTCTACATGTTATCCCTTTACAAAGGAGCGCGTGTTGTGAGAATTTGTCTTTTCCACCTGGGCCCTGCAGCAGAAAAGCCAACCCTGTAGTCTGCACTGACAGGCTCTGCCAGTAACCGCTGCTGAAAACATGAGAAACGGCTTAGCACGAGGGGGAGCCATACGCTCACCACCCTCCCCTCTACTGCCCGGCTCACCCCGCAATAAACCAGCCTAAAGACTCAGCCGGAGGGAGCCCGGTGCTTCTCCCTCCCCTAGCGGGAGCCACCATGTGTATTGAATATAGCTCGGAGTGAGCCCCCCCAGTGAATCCCGGCCCGCGGTAGCTGAGGTGGGGCCATTGACGGGACTGGAAACTGTTCGCACTATTTAGTTTACCCATTGCCTTTATGGTAAATCCGTATAAAATGTCACGTACGCCTCTGATAAAAATACAGCGAGCTCAGAAATCAGAGGGCCATGTACTGGGATACGTTACAAAAGCTCTGACTAAATCCACCCCCGCCGATGTCTGTACACACAACATAGTTGCAAAATTAAATGCTGGTTGGCGCAGAGGGGAATATCATCCCTTTCAAAAAGTCTTGCGCCAACCAAGGAGCATAAACAACCCGCAGGGGCTCACAACCCACCGCCCTGTTCCCCCGTTCAGGTGAGCAGGACGTACCGCCTCGCAGTGCCCAACAGCCAGTATAAAAGGCAGACTGCTCCAGGTGAGGGGGTGAGGGAGGGGGGGGCGTTTGGACGACAAGACCATGCCTCTGCACTCCCCGCCAATAACCGGACTCACGCCCCAAAAGGCCCGGAGGCAGAAGCCTCCGGTCACCCACCAAGGGGGGGGGGGCGCAGGAGGATACCAAAGACCCGGACTCGCCTCCTCACACGCCGACACAGCCTGCACCACCCGCGTGCGGCCTCGACGAAGCGAACATCGGCTCACCGTAACAGCAATGCCAACATCCCCCGCAGCACCCTCTCACCTCTTGCACAGAAACCCCGACGCTACCTCAAACGGCCACATAGTGGGCGCACGCCAGTCCACCCCCGAAGCTCAGATCAGGCCCGATCCCCCTTCCATGTGGCCCTCGAGCTCGGACCTAACGGACGGAAAGGAGAGCCCTGCTGGGCTCGCTGGCTTACCCACACCCCACACACAGTGCCCACGCTGTACCGGATCGCGGCACGCTCCAGGCTGGCGCGGCCTTTCTAGGGGAGGAGCCGGTGCCCTATGCACCCCGGGAGCTGTTCCCCACCCCCCTCCCCATGGCGGCAGTGGAGATGGCCGGGCTTAGCCGCCTTGGCTAGAGAGAGGGGGAGAGGGGAAAAGCACTCACCAGAAGCCTCAGCTCCTGGAGATCCCGGGGGCACGTACGAACAGCGAGACGGGTAGCGGTCAAGAGACCGTACAGTGGGCGGGGAAGGCATTTATACCTCTGTCCCCTTCCCCACGGCCGGAAATGACGCGGCCTGCAGACCCCCTGGTCCCTAGCCCAGGGAGCCTAGACAGAGGACTTCTGTGCCTTCCTGTGGCACAAAGGCGGCCGCCCTGTTGGAGGGTCCCCTACGGCGCCCCCCTGGGCAGCCTTGGCAATACAATACAATGCACAGGCGGTGCCACTCTCCTCACCTCTCGCTGTATTTACCCTCACAGCTGAACCCTTTTCTTCTGTCACAGGCACAAGCTTTCTCCTTCCTGTTGTCAGAGGTGCCCACCGCCCCCCCCCCCCCATCTTTTTACTGTCCAAGGTCGGTATCCGCTTTACTCCTGCCCTCCGAGCGCCCATTCTAGGTGTGGACAACACACGTGAGCTCTTAGCAGGACACCTTGAACAGGAATGTTGCACATACATCCAGCACAGGAGAAATGTGCAGTATAGGAGGGTAGTGACGTCACACACCTACAATCAAACGTCAGATGCACAACAACCAGCAGCACAGTACAGACAGAACAGTGCATGCGCATCCATCTCAGCACAGACATGTCTGTACCTGGCACTCGCCCCCGAGGCCACAAACTGCATTTCCACAGGGGAATGACCCCCGCCTCCTGCCCTTAGCTTGCTGAGGTGAGTCAGTACAGCCCCCCATTCCCCTCATCCTCCCCCACCGCTGGTGTCACCCATAAACCACCCACACTTTCACACCTCTCCGAAGTTGACACATTCACAGGAATATTAATACAAACTCACACTTGACTGATGGCAGCATTCACGAACCGAAGCAGCCAATGGGGGCCTTGCGCCAGTCTAGACAGTTGTGCGCTATGTACAGCGCTGCGGTGCGGCACTGGAGGCACGGTGGGCGCTATACAAAGAACGAAAAAAGAAAGGGCGCGTGAGAGACAACGAGAAGTGAGAGAGAGCACGAGAGAGAGAGAGAGGCAAAGAGAACTGAGGGAGAGAGTGAGGCAAAGAGTGAGACAAAGAGAAGTGAGGGAAAGAGTGAGGCAAAGAGTGAGACAAAGAGAAGTGAGGGAAAGAGAGCGCAAGGGAGTTAGAAAACACGAAAGAGAGAGAGAGGCAAAGAGAGAGAGAGGCAAAGGGAAGTAAGTGACAGGGAGCACGAGAGAGAAAGAGAGAGACAAAGAAGTGAGAGAGAGGGTGCACGAAGGAGATAGAAAACAGACGAGAGTGATAGAAGAGGGAGAGGAGCCGGAGGGACAAGCTGCTGTTGTACTTTGCTCTCAGTGCAGACTCGATTGCGTCTTGGCGCTACAAGGACCACGTTACAAAAATAATATGAAAGCGCACAGGTCCCGATTTAACTGACATCCTAGACTGGAGCTCGGCGACTGAGGGCATCGATTCGACGGACCCACTGGGCTCCAGGGTCATCGTGTTTGGGCGCTAGATGACACCAAACTCCTGCAGCCGAACGCACGTGCGCACAGCGCCTCGAAGACTATCTTAGCGCCTCTAGAGTGTATGCGTGTGATGGCTTCTAACATAGGTTAAGAGTGGCCTTGTGTGAGTCTGTTGGGCTGTCCTCAGTGCTTTAAATGGAAAAAAATAAGTGCAGGTACTCACCAAAAGGAGCAGTGGGCGGAGTTTAGGGAGGTGCTAAGGTGGGACTTTGACTTTGCCAAGGTTGTATGCACAAAATCTGCATGCATTGTTAGAATGTCGGATGTATCTGTCCATTAGTTATCTCACTAATAACTATATATATGGCACTTACTGATAAGTGTTTATTACTACCCAAAGTAGCCTTTTTTAGAATCCTTAAAATAAGAAAAGATTGAGGAAATAACAGCGAGGTTCTAAATATATACCTTCTTGTTTGCAGGCAGGTCCTTGCTGCAGGGTCATAACTCACTAAGCTATATTACAAGGATCTTAACTTTTGACCTGCAGGTAACACAAGGCTCTATGCAACAAAAACAGTAATGTTTTGATTTGTTCTGCATTCCGTCCATCAATTGTGTGTCTTTTGCTCAGTTTGTACAGCACACACTATACGTGGTAGTTATTTATCAAGATAACCATAAAGGAAATGTGACGTCATCAAATGTTATGCTGTGAAGAAAGGCGCAGCAAGATACTGTAAGGGGATAGAAGCTCCATAGTTTCTTTTGTGAGTTCGTATGCGTTTGGTATGTGTTTAATTTTATGTGTGCATGTTGTGTGTGTGTGTCTACCAATGGAATGTGTGTGCTTTGTGTCCGTGCTTGTGGTTTTCGCAAGTGTTTGCGTGTGCGTGCTTGGGCATGAATCTTTGGTGCATGTACATCTGTGCAGTATGTACTCATCCGTATCTGTGCATTATGGTTTGTGTGCATGTATCCGTTACTGTGTTGTGTGCATCACTACTGTGTTTGCCTACGGTGCGTGTCTATTTGTGGAGTGTGTGTTTTATTTGTGCAACAGTGAAATCGAGCATTTCATGAACATTTGTTTTAAAAAAACTGTTAGCAAAATTGAAGGGTATCCGAAGAGTGTGTTCTTCCGAGTGAGCTGTGTTCATTCCCGTGACTCATTCTGAAACAGCAGCCAGAGTTCAGTGCCTTCCTCCAGCACCTACTTGTTTTCTCAACCACGTACACAAACACTTGGCACTTATCCGATATAAAGAAACACGTTTCGTAATTTCGAAAGCCGTGCCTCGTCGTCCCTCTACGGGAGTGTACTCATTCTAGAAGGAGTTACTGTTACTCGTATGAGGCATTATTATACTTTACAGAAAGAACACATTTCACAACACGATAGAGTTTTAGAATGAAGAGGGACTCTGGAAATATAGATCAAGTTGTAATGGTAGCCAGTGAAGCACTTGCTTAATAAGAGCTGAAGAACGGTGCCCTCCGGTGGATCATACACCCAGGGCAGGCCAGCGAGGCCTGTACCCGGGAGGGGTCCAGGCCGAGACGGCAGGCCAGCTGGCGCCTGTCCTCAGGTGCGCTTAATGTGCCGCTGTTAGATAACACTCAGTGGACATCACTCCCACAGCCATAAACCCACTTTTAAATGAAACGCTGCTGGTCAGTGATAACTAACATTTTCAACAACAGAAAAACACAGAAAGCAGCAGCAGGCAAGTAGGCAATTCACATGTGTGGTAGGCAATTCAGATGTGTGCCGATGGTGAAAGCATTAGCAAACGTTCTTTTGTTCTGTCCACGGAATATTCAATCCTGAACAGTGGGTCCCACCGCCATCCATTTGATTTTACAGCCCCCTCTCAGCCCCACTGTGAAAGAACAAAGGATAAGATAACCACTCTGCAGACACCCCCCCCCCCGCTCTGATGACTTCCAAAGCAGCTCACGCTGGGTCCTCAATCAATCAATCAATCACGGCATTTATAGAGCGCGCTACTCACCCGGGAGGGTCTCAAGGCGCTGGGGGAGGGGGTAAGTTACTGCTCGAACAGCCAGGTCTTGAGCTGCTTCCTGAAGGAGAGATGGTCCTGGGTTCGCCGAAGGTGAGTGGGGAGGGAGTTCCAGGTCTTGGCTGCCAGGTAGGAGAAGGATCTTCCTCCGGCGGTGGTTCTGCGGATGCGTGGTACGGTGGCGAGGGCGTGGCTGGTTGATCGTAGCTGGCGTGTGGGCGTGTAGAAGGTCATGCGGTCGTTGAGGTACTTTGGGCCCAGGTCGTGGAGGGCCTTGTGTGCGTGGGTGAGGAGTCTGAACGTGATTCTCTTGCTGACGGGGAGCCAGTGCAGGTCTTTCAGGTGCACGGTGATGTGGCTGTGTCGGGGGATGTCCAGGATGAGTCGTGCGGAGGCGTTCTGGATGCGCTGGAGTCTCTTTTGAAGTTTGGCTGTGGTTCCGGCGTAGAGGGTGTTCCCATAGTCCAGTCGGCTGGTGACGAGTGCCTGGGTGACGGTCTTCCTGGTTTCAGTGGGGATCCATCTGAAGATCTTGCGGAGCATGCGCAGGGTGTTGAAGCATGAAGATGAGACGGCGTTGACTTGTCTGGTCATCGACAGGGAGGAGTCCAGGATGAAGCCCAGGTTGCGTGCGTGGTCCGTTGGCTTGGGCGCGGTGCCCAGGGCCGGGGGCCACCAGGAGTCGTCCCAGGCGGAGGGTGATGAGCCCAGGATGAGGACTTCCGTCTTATCTGAGTTCAGTTTAAGGCGGCTGTTCCTCATCCAGTCGGCGACGTCTCTCATCCCGTCGTGTAGGTTGGCTCTGGCGGTGGTGGGGTCGTTGGTGAGGGAGAGGATCAGCTGGGTGTCGTCGGCGTAGGAGATGATGTTGAGGTTGTGTCGGCGTGCGATGGCTGCGAGGGGGCTCATGTAGACGTTGAAGAGGGTTGGGCTGAGTGAGGATCCTTCTGGAACGCCGCAGATGACTTCGGTGGCTTCGGATCTGAACGGGGGAGGCGGACTCTCTGGGTTCTTCCGGCGAGGAACGAGATGATCCATTCCAGTGCTTTCTCTCGGATTCCGATGTTGCTGAGGCGCTTCACTAGGGTGCGGTGGCAGACGGTGTCGAACGCCGCAGAGAGGGTCCAAGAGGATGAGGGCAGCTGTTTCCCCGTTGTCGGTTAGGGTTCTGATGTCGTCGGTGGCTGCGATAAGGGCGGTCTCGGTGCTGTGGTTGGCCCGAAACCCGGACTGCGAGGGGTCGAGGGATCCATTCGTCTCGAGGAAGGCGGCAAGCTGTCTGTTGACGGTCTGGTGACAAGAGCTCCGATTACTTCCCTGCAGTGCTCGTTAAAGGTTGAGGGATGAAAGGAGCGCTGCCCGGGTTGAAGTCAGGTCCCATGAGTACCGGTACTCTCTTCATTCTAGGAAAAGTGCCGGTACTCAAGGGGAGAAAATGAAAAAGTGCCGGTACTCAGTACCGGTGAGTACCGGCCCATTTAAAGCACTGGCTGTCCTGAATCATTCAACGCCCTCGCACTGACGGCCTCACGCGCTGGAAGAGAAGGATTGATAAGGAAGACACTGACACCCCCCTCCCCCCCCGGATGTATGCATGCCCAAAAGCCCTGACAGTTGTACCTTGGTGTCATATTTGACCTCCATAAAACTAACCTCTTCCCCCAAACTGGGCAGTTTAAGAACAAATCCCTCGTGCTCCTCCTACGGGGGTCGTGCCCTGACCCGCTACCAGCCCCGCCCCCCGCCCCCCATCTTCGGCGGGTGCTACTTGTGATCAATAGTGCTCTTCCTGTAGGGGTCGTGCCCTGAGCCCCCCACCCCCTCTTCCACGGGTGCTGCGTGTGATCACTGGGTCTCTTCCTGTGGGGGTCGTGCCCCCCTCCCCCTCTTCCACAGGTGCTGCGTGTGATCCCTGGTGCTCTGTCCTTGTGCACCGGCTGTTGCTGTCTGTCTTCGCTCCATGCGTCCAGCAGCGCCTGACTCTGAAGCCCGAGACGTGATTCTACACGTGCAGGTTCTATCAGGAAGGCACGTGGGCGACCTACCAAGAAACTAGTGCTTCGAGGCTGCTGGCTCGTTAGACAGCACTAGACAGAAGTAGAAATCCTTCAGTCACTCACCCACCAGTGTTCTGCGGTGAAAGGTGCCCTCTTCTGAATGGTCAGTTTCCCCCTCTGTTGCACCCCTAGGTGCAGGTCAGCCGGCGGCAGCAGCTTCTCGGCGCTAGAGTGCAGAGCGTCTTGACACGCAGGGAAGAGCCCCCCCCCAATAAACTTTCGAGTCGGGCTATGACAGCTCTAGTCGGCCGTATGAGGATCGGGTACATTTACCACCATCAGGCTGGGAGCTTTGGGACAGTGAGATGAACAGCGGGGGCAGAGGCTGCGCGCGGTTCGGATTTAAAATTGTGAACTAAGGACCCTGACTACGAGTCCATTCTTCAGTGACTCGACGTACAGCTGCTGGGCAGAGTGCCGTGAGGTGGCAGCGGGGCAGGAGGCAGTGTGATGGCAGCAGAACAGTGTGCGTTGAGGTGGCAGAGGGGAAGTGGGCCATGTGGTGGCAGTAGGCAGTGTGCTGCGAGGTGGCAGCAGGGTAGAGTGCGTGTGGTGGCATCAGGGCAGTGTGCCAGGTGGTGGCAGCAGGGGCAGTGTGCCGTGTGGTTGCAACAGGGGTAGTGCACACTGTGGTGGCAGCAGGAGCAGTGCACACTGTGGTGGCAGCAGGAGCAGTGCGCACTGTGGTGGCAGCAGGGGCAGTGTGCCATGAGGTGGCAGTGGGACTGTAGTGTGGTGGCAGTGGGGCAGTGTATCGTGTGGTGGCAACAGGGGCAGTGCACACTGTGGTGGCAGCAGGGCAGTGTGCCGTGTTATGGCAGTGGGGCAGTGTGCCATGAGGTGGCAGCGGGGCAGTGTGCCATGAGGTGGCAGCGGGACAGTGTGCCATGAGGTGGCAGCGGGGCAGTGTGTGTGTGGTGGCAGCGGGGCAGTGTGCCATGAGGTGGCAGCAGTGAAATTAAATAATGCCTCTATGACCATAGATTCAATACTTCTATTTAAACATAGGTGAAAATTCTTTTCCTACGTTTCTGTTCAGCTAATGAACTGAATTTCTTATATCAACTCAAATTAGTGGGTCAACAAGCAAAGTATAAATGAATCAACAATACTCAATAGTCAGTTTAAACATTTTGTAGAAGAATAAAGACTCCAGAGAGGTGAGTAAACGTCTTTATTCTACGATCCTCCAGCACCAACTGACATGACATCAACGTTCTAAGGGAAGCTTCGTGCCAACGTTCTACAGATGGAAGGTTCCAAGGGGAAGGAAAGCGGAGAGGGAGAGGGAGAGAAAGGGCAGGAGGGCTGAAGTGCATGTAACTACAACAAGGCTAATATGGAAATAGATTACAACACACCTCCCTTACAAGGGAAAATCAAACGAGAAGATAATAAATACAGTAAGTAAACTGAGCATGGGGTAATGAATGTCCTAAAAATACAGTCACATCTCATAGTCAGCTTGCCACTTGGGTGGATGACGATCTCTGACATCTCTGACATCCTTGGGTGATCCAGTATTTGGAAAGAACTCATCAGGTCCCTCAGATTGGTTGAACTCAGGTGTGTACACCCTGGGGCAAGGTGCCACATTGTCCATGCTCCACATGTTACCATCCTCCAACAACAAATAATTTTTATTGACACATTTGATTCTGAGGGGTTTGGAGAAAACGGAAACTTTGGAACGATTAACGTTGGGTCTCTTGATCACCACCCATTGACCCACTTGCCATTCTCTGCTGTTCGTTCCCCATTTCTGGTCGTACCTGGATTTGTACCCAGCTTGATGCTCTTTAACTTTGTCTGAAATAGTTGTTCTATCCACCCACACAGGACACCCACCATTGAGCCAGTTGGGAGTCAATTTCAAGCCTGGATTCCTTCCTTTTAAAGAAGTGAAAGGAGAGACTCCGGTGACACTGTTGGGAGTAGTGTGGTAGGACCACAACATTTTTCTTATGGCATCGTCAATGGGATCCTTAGAGACACAAGCTAATTGTATGGTATCCTTTATCATCCTGTTGGTCCTCTCGACCAACCCATTAGCTTTGGGACAATAAAGCGGAGATTTTACATGAGTGATAGATAAAGTCCCCAAAAACAGTTTCATCTCATCAGAAGTGAATTGTACTCCATTGTCAGTGACAAGGGTGTTGGGAATACCTTCTCTAGCAAACATGTCTTTGAGGAACTCAATAAGTGTTGACGTGGTGATAGATGTGACAGACCTGGTGCAAATCCAACGAGAGTAGTAATCAGTTAACACAAACATGAATCTTTGAGAAGGACTAAGTAGATTGAGTGGACCTATAATATCAAGTCCTAACTTGTCCCATGGTTTGGAGGGAATGGGGATGGGTAAGAGGGGAGCCTTGCGGGTGATTTTAGTCTTGTCACTGGATCCGCAAGCTAAACAATCCTTCACTGCCTTTTCTGTCATAGAGTCCATGCTCGGAAACCAATAACCATTTCTGATTTTGCTCTTTGTCAAACTCCTGCCAGGGTGACCCTCGTGAGCTACTTGAATAATGCGTTCATACATTCCTTGAGGTGGTACAATTTTGTTGCACCTATGTATGTGGTTATTGATAACCAATAACTAATCTCTTACACTCCAAAAAGGTTTAAGGTTCTCGGGGACATCGTTGAGGTTCTTAGGCCACCCTTTACTAATGAATTCTTTGAGAGGTACCCAAGTGTCGTCGTCTTGAACACATCTCTCCCACTCATCTTTACTGATGGCTGGAATGTCAATAGAAAGAATGGCGTATTCAGAGTTCTCTGTGTTAGAATCCTTTGCCTCAATAGGGAGTCTAGACAGACAATCTGCAACTTGGTTCTTTTCACCAGGTACATATATCATGCTGTAATTAAACACTTGTAGACCCAAGACCCATTTAGAGATACGAGGGGTGGCTTTTTCAATGCACTTGGTGGAGAACAAGGGTAGAAGGGGTTTGTGATCAGTTCTTAAAGTGAATGGGATCCCCCAAAGAAAAAACTTAAAATGATTCACCGCCCAGAAACAGGCAAGAGCTTCCTTCTCTATGGTGGAGTAGTTCTGCTCAGGGACACTTAATGTTCTGGATGCGAAAGCTATTATTTGTTCTTTCCCTTCATCAACTTGTGTAAGGGATGCACCTAATCCCTTCATACTGGCATCAGTGGTTAAGGTGGTTTTGGCATTGGGGTTAAACATGCTCAAAAGAGGTGCTTCTGTAATGGCCTGTTTGATGTGTGAGAATTCCTTTTGACAATCAGCATTCCATTCAAAGAGAGTGCCCTTTTTCAACAGAGATCTGAGTGAGTGTACACAACCCGCAAAGTTTTTTACATATTTGGACATGTATTCAATCAGACCCAGGAATGACTTAAGTTCCTCCTTGTTGGAGGGTGCTGGAGCTAATTTGACAGCATCTACAAGACTGGACTTGGGACTTATACCCTCGCTGGTAATGGTATGACCAAGGTATACAACAGATTTCACTCCTATCTTGCATTTATCAATCTGCGTGGTAAATCCTGCCTTGCTTAGCTTCTTCAGGACCTCCTCAAGTACTCTGTTGTGTTCCTGCTCAGACTCACCATACATAAGGATGTCGTCCTGGAAACACAGAACTTTGTCTGTGCCCTGCAGTATATGCTACATGACATGCTGGAAAACTGCTGCAGCGGATGCTAATCCGAAGGGCATTCAGCTATATTGGTATGCACCAAATGGGGTTATGAAAGACGTGAGAGCCCTTGAGTCAGGATTTAGGGCTACCTGGTGGTACGCCGCTGAGAGATCCAGAACGCTAAAGTACTAAGCTCCCTGAATGACGCTAAGCATCTCATTTATGTTGGGGAGGGGATGTCTGTCCACCCAGATGTTTGCGTTTAGATCTCTCAAGTCGACACACAACCTGATGCTTTTACCCCCCTCTTTGGATGCTATAACGATGGGGGCAAGCCACTCAGAACATTCAATCCTTTCAATAATCCCATTGGATTCTAGTTTATCCAATTCCTTTTTTAAAGTGTCCCGTACTAGTAATGTGACTGACCTTGCTTTGTGTACAACTGGTTTGTAATGATCTTTCAATTTTATTTTGTGGACGTAGCCCTTGAGTAAGCCCAATTTGTTGGAAAAAAGTTCAGGAATTTTTTTACAAATATTTAACCCAGTCATGGATTCATCTACAAGATAGACTGGCTCGGGGGCATTAGGATCTAACTTGATTCCAAGTTCTTTTTGACGTTTCCACCCTAGTAGGTTTGAACCTGCTTTAGTTATGTATACATTCCCAGTGGTGGATCTATCTTTGAACCCAATCTGCATGACTAACATTCCTACCAACGGTATGGGGTCATTGTTGTAACCCCCTGGGTTTACATCAGGGGGAAGAAAGTTATATTGTTTGTTCTTATAGTTCTCCACAAAATACGACTCATTAATCAGCGTGAACGGGGAGCATGAATCTGCAAACACTGTAAAAGAAACCTCATCCAAGAGTATATTACATGTGGGGTAGTTGTTGTTGTAGACTCCTAGGTTGTCAGCAATGTGAAAAACTATGTCTTCACTATGATTGTCTTCGCAGTTGACTAAGTGAGTGACATTCCTTTGCATATCTTTGCAAACTTTCGAGAAATGTCCTCTTTTATTGCATTTCTTGCATAATACACCTCTGGCTGGACACCTGATGTCATTGGCTAAATGACTGGGATTTCCACACCTGAAACATTTAAACTTCGTATGCTCGTTCCTTTGCTTAATACTCTCAGTGGTAACAGGTTTGTTTTGTTTGCACAGTCCTGGGCACACGCGGTGAGGGTATTCGCAATATAACACTCAGTATCGATACGTTATATAAATGCAGTGGTCGACATCAGTATTGGTTCAAAAAAGTTTTTTTATATCTCAACAACGACTATGTCGAATACAATGAACCAGCTTGTATTCGACATAGTCGTTGTTGAGATATAAAAAAACTTTTTTGAACCAATACTGATGTCGACCACTGCATTTATATAACGTCTCGATACTGAGTGCAATATTGCGAATACCCTCACCGCGTGTGCCCAGGACTGTGCTTACTTTACATTGTGGATCCTGCGATTCACACATTCCCCAGGGGTTATCGGGTTACTCCCCTGACCTGGCAGCACCGCACCTATACAGGTCTATAGTTAGTACACACAATAGCCTGAGCGCCACTTTCCTGTCTTAACTAAAAAAAACCTACCTAACCTCCTTTGTAAGGTTTGTTTTGTTTCTCTAAAACCTTGTGCACATATTTATCACTAACCTGTTTGACATCAACAACTTCTTTCATTTCATTCATGCAAAAGGCAGTATGTTCTATGCTTTTTGCAATATCTATGGCCTTTTTAAGGTCGAGTGCATCAGCCAAAAGTCTCTCTTGGATTTTTTTTTCACTAGTGCATCTCACCAGTTGATCCCTAATTAGAGATTCAGTTAGTGTACCAAAATCGCATGTGGAAGCTAGGCCTCTCAAAACCGCTATGTAATTAACTACCTTTTCATTTTTTCCCTGCAATCTTAAAAAAAATGTATGTCATTCTGTACCACATTCAACTTTTCACCAAACTGAATTTCTAATTTCTTAAGGGTATCATGATAAACATTTTGTTGTATATCCCCCATCGCAACTTCATTGGTACTTTGATTTTCTTCAGCAAGATCAGGTAAATCATCATACATTTCTCTGGCATGCTTCCCCATATTATGCAAAAGAATGTGTTGCTTACGTATATTCGAGAATCTGTCCCCTCCTATAGCTATCAAATAAGATTCAAAGAGATTAATCCAGTTTTTCCAAGGGATGAGTGGTTCACCCTCATCATTCAAGAAAGCAGGAGGTTGAGACATAGCAAAGGAAGCCATGTTAAAAGATAGGAGCACAGATGCAGGTAAGAACGGTAGAGAAGATAGAAGAAGTGAAAAAAATAGAGGTTGATAATAGTGAAAGAGAAAACACAATGGTTTACAGTGGTAAGATGCAATGATGGATATGAGGAGTGTGAAGCAGTTCAACGGGAAACTGAAAACTGTGCCTATAAGTAACAATAGGGCAACAATGGGGCACCAGAAAGCGTAAATGCAAATAGTAATGATGCCTGAAAGCTGTGCCTGTCAACGAACAGAAGGCACACAGTATGTCGTAGGGAAATTACAATTTCTTGTAGACAGTAACTTGTGAAAGCTGTGCCTATCAGCGAAAACAAGGCACACAACAAGGTTGCGGTAGAGGCAGAATGCAGGGCGCAGAACCTAGGGTCACTGGAGAACACTCTGAGGTAAAAATGAAAGAGTTAATTCCAATAGCGCTGTGCTCAGGGAGAGGACGGTAGTCAATCAGCAGAACAGACGTTTGATATAGAGCCACAGACGTCATGCGCTAACTGCACATTTCTCCTCAGGCAAGCGTTAATTAACTGAACGAGAGTCAGTCAGCTGAGCAGCCAGGTGTCATGAAACCCAGACGTCACACGCTAACTGCGCTGTTCTCCTCAGGCTCTCACAGGGAAAACACACTCGGGAAACTGTGTGCTCCGGATCAGCACACTTGACTTTAATCAGGACGGAGCGAAGCTTAAAATCTTCCCAAAATGAATTGAAAAATAACGTGCCACGTTACTCAGCAACAGCTGAGAAATGACAAAATTACGAGGCTGGCAGCTGACAAGGAGAATAACATGTGGAAACTTGTTCGAACACCACTTTCCCAATAGCAGCAGTCTTGAAGGCAAAGAAGAGTCAATGGAGCAACGCTGCCACCTGCTGGGAGGAAGGCGAAGACGCACCTCAAATCGCCTCAGCTGACGAGCCTGTCAGCTCCACTCGGTAATCAGCTGGGTGAAGCCGTCAGAGCTTAAAAATCAAACTCTAGACTTGGATAGCACACCACAGCCACAAATAAGAGGAGCGTGGACACAGTGAAGGAAAATAAGGCTTCACAACTCGAAATTTCCCGAGAGATCGTTAAGTGCGCTGACGGCAGATTTTCAGTCAGACGCCTAAAGAGTTTGTAGCACACCAGGGGAAACTCGTGTGAAAAATGCAAAAGTCTCAATGAACTCCGGAAACAGGGTCAGAGGACTCCGCACAGCAATGAAAGAGCCAGATGGAAAGCAGAAAACTCACCGCAAGTGGATAGGTAAAAACCTTTTCATTTACTTGCGTATTTCATGGTAGGAGCGGATCTTCACACGGTGCGTGTTGCATCGGCGTCACGATGTTTTAAGATTCCAGAGGCTGGTTGGTGTCGCAGAAAGAGGGGAAAGGATCGGAAGCTGTCCCCCACACAGCGCAATCGTCACCAATTGTAGAAGAATAAAGACTCCAGAGAGGTGAGTAAACGTCTTTATCCTACGATCCTCCAGCACCAACTGACATGACATCAACGTTCTAAGGGAAGCTTCGTGCCAACGTTCTACAGATGGAAGGTTCCAAGGGGAAGGAAAGCGGAGGGGAGAGGGAGAGGGAGAGAAAGGGCAGGAGGGCTGAAGTGCATGTAACTACAACAAGGCTAATATGGAAATAGATTACAACACATTTCATCAATGAGAATTTACTTCAAAATTATTTTTGTTTTTTTTAGCAGGATTGGAATACATACGTTGTTCCTTTTGATACTACTTTACATATTTATACATGATTATAATACATAAATACTCTATATACAGTGTATAACAGACAGTTTTTAGAGATCACAACACTTTTCTCTGGACAGTGTAATGAAACCGAAGGGTCCTACTTCAATGTAATCATGTATCGGGATAATGTGCTCTACTTATCCTCGATGTTAAAACAATACGTGGTCCAAACAGGTGAAAAAAGGTCATAGAAAGCCTTAGTACATCTTGTATTAGTTTACACCACAATCTGTTGGCTGAACTATAGAGTTCATGATCTCTTTTTCAATTACGTCAGGCGATACTCTTGGCCTTGTGAAGTGAAGGGGTGAGTGGAGGGTGTGCCACGGTGGAAGCAGGGCAGTGTGCCCTGTGGTGGCAGCAGGAGCAGTGCGCACTGTGGTGGCAGCAGGGGCAGTGTGCCACGAGGTGGCAGTGTGGCAATGTGCCATGTGGTGGCAGCAGGGGCAGTGTGCCATGAGGTGGCAGCAGGGCAGTGTGCCATGAGGTGGCAGCGGGGCAGTGTGCCATGAGGTGGCAGTGGGGCAGTGCAGTGTGCCGTGTGGTGGCAGCAGGGCAGGGTGCCTTGTGGTGGCAGCAGGGGCAGTGCACACTGTAGTGGCAGCAGGGGCAGTGTGCCGTGTGGTGGCATCAGGGCAGTGTGCTGTGTGGTGGCAGCAGGGGCAGTGTGTGTGTGGCAGCAGCAGGGCAGTGTGCCGTATGGTGGCCGCAGGGCAGTGTAGCGGCAGCCGGGCAGTGTGCCATGAGGTGTCAGCATGGCAGTGTGCCATGAGGTGGCAGCGGGGCAGTGTGACGTGAGGTGGCAGCGGGACAGTGTGCATGTGGTGGCAGCAGGACAGTGTGCTGTGTGGTGGCAGCGGGGCAGTGTGCCATGTGGTGGCAGCATGGAAGTGTGCCGCATGGCGGTAGCAGGGCAGTGTGCCGGCAGCAGGACAGTGTGGCATGTGATGACAGCAGTGTCAGTGTGCTGTGTGCTAGCAGCGGGACAGTGTGCCGTGTGGTGGTGCTTGGGACAGAATTAAGGACAGGCCTCTTCGTCCCCCAGCCAGTGTATGTTGTGTGTGGTGTCCCTGACTGTGTAATAGGAGCCACCCGTCCCTATACTAGGGGCCACCCATCACTGCACTGTGTAATAGTGGGCCACCCATCCCTGCACTGTGTAATAGGGTGCCACCCGTACCTGCACTGTATAATAGGGGTCACCCATCCCTGCACTGTGTCATAGGGGGCCACCTGCCCCTTCACTGTGTAGTAGGGGCTACCCACCCCTGCATTGTGTAATAGCGGCCACCCACCCCTGCACTGTATAACAGGAGCCACTTGCCCCTGCTCTGTGTACCCAACCCACCCCCCTCAGGAACTGGAACCCTCGTCCCCGTGGGTGCCCACTGCCCGCAGCCATAGGGATGGATGATAACACTTTAGCGAGAATACACACCAGCAAGGACTTCATGTCTGGGGCCTGCACTGTGTAATACAGGGCCTGCACTGTGTAGTAGGGGCCACCCACCACTGCACTGTGGAATAGGGGCTACCCGCCTCTGCACTGTGTAATGGGGGCCACCTGCCCCTGCACTGTGTAATAGGGGCTACCCGCCCCTGCACTGTGTAATAGCGGCCACCCGCCCCTGCACTGTGTAACAGGGGCCACCCGCCCCTGCTCTGTGTAACAGGGGCCCCACCCCCCTCACCCCCTCAGGAACTTGAACCCTCGGACCCGTGGGTGCCCACTGCCCGCAGCCATAGGGGGTGGATGATAACACTTTATCGGGAATACACACCAGCAGGGACTGCATGCCTGGGGCCTGTCTTTGAATGTGCCACTCAATACCAGTGACACCCGCTGTGGCCTCAACTCTATCGGACAGGTCTGTCGTCCCCTCACTACGAGCTGGTGGCCGCGACTGATTCTACAGTGCCAATCTATTGGTGTGGTCGTTTGGAGGTGGTCCCTTGGATAGTAATCCTGACTACAGGGGTGCATTGCCCAACCTGCCATATCCCCCCCTCTACAAGGTACGGCCCAGCAGAGGCCAGTCGGAATTGGGATCGCCCCTCCATCACGTGCTCGGCTGTCAGAGTCACTGCACCATCGCTTTGTAAAGATCTGCGCCGGTGTACGTCTTTAACCCGCGACCGTCTCTGTGGCACAGGCTTGCTAGCAGCTCCTCAGTGGTCTGCCTTCAGTAGGGGCCCAATTGCCACCGCTTTGCCTATAAGTCATCTCCCACAGGATACCCGTAATGAACTTAGCCCACTTGTGACCATGGGGCGCACAAGACCCAAGACGGGGACCGCTCTGGCAAGAATCCGCTCTCCGTCTTAACCTTCGGAGGCCTCTTCTGCTCACTCCATGCCTGGAGACTCCGAGACTCGAACGCCCACCCCCACGGACAAATTGGATATGATCCTTCATGAGATCCGCGAGTCCAGAATGGCCATAGCACAACTGGGGGTGATCTCCACTGGGCTCAGCCTAATGAAGGACAATTATCGAAATTTATCAGACCGAGTCAAGGCTAACAAAGTGGCACTAGATGCAGTGAATCCTAGTGTAAAAGAGCACTCTGCCCAACTATCACAATTGTGCCACCAGGTGGAGATTCTCCAAGCCCAGGCGGATGATGCAGAAGGGAGGTCCCAATGGAACAACTTGCGCATAGTGGGCCTCCCCGAGGGGACGGAGGGTCCGCGCCCGATGCTTTTCATCGAAGAATGGCTGAAAACAAAAGTGGCACCCACTGAACTATCGGATCTCTTCACATTGGAACGGGCACACCGTGTACCCTCTTAAAAATCCGGTCCCTGGTGCAAATCTACACCCACCTAATAGCGAAAATTTTGAATTAGAGAGATCGTGACATACTTCTTCAAGCCGCTCGTGACAGCGGCCTCATCATGGTTAACAATACCAAAGTCTCTATATTTCCTGACTATACTTTGGCAGTGCAGCGCAAAAGCTCTTCCTTCCAAGACATTAAGGCCCACCTCCATGCAGCAGGTCTCACCTTTGCGCTTCTCTTTCCGGCTAAACTGAAAATCCTCCATAATCAGCGCTCTCATTTCTTTGAAACACCAGGAAATGCATGGGACTGGTTGTAACAGCAATTTAAAAGCACCACAGAGAGACGGCAGTGCACGCAGTCCCCGCCGAAGTCACAGCGACCCCCACGTAAACGCAGGAGGGGGCTTCTTACTCAGGACAGTATCACTGGGGATCCGTCCCCAAAGCTGGCCTTGGAGGGCAGACAAGAGGCACTCCGTTCGGCATCAATGCTGTGAACCACTCGCCCACCCATCAGGTCCAGTTCATCGCAGACCGCTGCATCAGACTCGGAGTCCGGGAGGAGCTTAGACCTGTTCCCCTTGGTGTCCTCTCAACTAAGCAATGACCCACTGAACTGAGATCCTAGGAGATATCCTTTAAGCTGATGACCTCAGCACTGGTCTGATGGGCATGGGCCACAGGGGGAGGGGTGGCGGAACTGAGGGACCATGCACTTTGAACCTGATCAGTAGATATACCATTGCATAAGTTGAAATTATCTATGACCTACACTTGTGTATCGCAGGTATGCTTCCCCTCTATCTATGGTGCTGATGTGTTCGAATTAAAGGGATAGCACTTAATGTTGTTAAATTAACACCCTGGGGTCCGGTCAGAGATGTATGACACCGTCATTTGGAAGAAATGTACACTTTTCCTCCTCGATAGAAGCTCTTTGCCAGCCCCTAAAATGAAGGCACTTGTTATTTTATAGTTCGAAATGTTCCTGGTTCTTGGAAAGTTTGGTGGAACGATGTTGATTCGCTGAACCAAGTATTGGGTACCTGTTCGATTGCTCAGCTTGAGAAGGGTTATGGTGTTTAATAGTACTAGAAGTAACCTCTTTGCCGGGGGATGGGGCTCCTATGTTCTAATGCAAATTCCCAATGTCAACAGTTGCTAAATCATATACCTTTCTGACCTGGGATGTCCGAGGTATGAATTCGATTAAAAAAAGGCACAGGATATTGGCACAGTTACATAGACGCCACGCACATATAGTGTACCTTCAGGAAACACACCTGATGCCCACAGAGCCCTCAAACTGAATAAAAGGTGGAGAGGACAACTCCACTGCACTACATAGTCAGCATTCTCAAGGGGTGCAGCAGTGTGTATTCGAGTAGGGGTACCATTTCCCGTGGTAGAGTCCAAGATCGATGACCAAGGCAGAGATGTATTGCTTTAAGGCGCACTGGATGGGAAACAAATAGTGTTGGGATCAATATATGCACCTAACGCTGATCATGAGGCATGCCTGGCCCGCTTATCAGTTGCTCTGGCGGACTGGACGCAATTCCCATGGCTATTGGGTGGGGATTTTAATTCCGTTCTTGATATTGAACTAGATCGTTCACATCCTCCTGTCCCAGGCACAGCAATAACACATCAGGCCAAGGTCCTGTGCCAGTGGGTGTCAGGGTGGAATGTAGAAGATGCATGGCGAGCAAATAATAGAGGCTTCCCCGAATACTCTTTTTATTCACACCCCCATGCCCTCCATTCCAACTTAGACAGGTTTCTATGTACACATGCTTTGCTCACAGCTGTGACCTACACCACCTATTTAGGCAAAACTATTTGAGACCACAATCCACTTAAACTTACATTTCAGTGGGGCAGTGTACCTTCTCCGATTCCGACATGGCGCTTGCAGCCCCAGCTATTGGAAGATTCAGTATTTAGAAGCACTTTGACCACCACAATCACCTCCTACTTTTCTGAGAATGCACACACAGCCACCATGCAACCAATAGAATGGGAGGCCTTCAAATAGTGATCTGGGGGGGTCTCAATGAGCACAGTAGAGGGGGCCAAGCGAGAAGTCATCCGGGACATTACAGAGTTGGAAACAGCGCTGCAATCTCTAGAAGTAGCTGCCCAAAATTATGTATCAAAGGAAGTGGAGCTGAGTGAGGCTAGAGTAAGTTATGCAGAACTCATAGAGTGTCTGCAACTGATTGACCTAAAAGCCTATACCCAGCGGATGCATACTGATGCAGACAGGTCGGGCACATTATTAGCTCATATACTTCGACCCCAGCTTTCTCCCACACCCATATTATCAGTCACCACCCCATTACAAGGGCTAGTGACTATGCAACTCTAAATCAACTCGGTGTTCCATTATTATTACGCAGACCTCTACACCACCATCCTCTCCGGAAGCAATAGACACTTTCCTTGCGGTCGTACCCTTACTATGATATCCGCAGCGGATATTAAGGACCTGTCCCCCCCTATCTCAAAGGCGGAGATTCATGGAGCCATTAAGGAACTAGCTCGCAATAAGGTGCCAGGCTCGGATGGGCTTCTCATTGAGTTTTACTCTACCTTTGCATCACAACTAGTACAGAAGCTGCTACAATTAAATGTATCATCACTAGAGGAGGGAGTTTTCCACCCCACAATCAGGGAAGCACTAGTAACTTCGTTATTATAACCAGATAAACCGCCTGCTGAATTATCCTCCTACAGGCATTTATCGATCCTAAATATTGTATAAGATACTCAGTAAAATTCCGTCCCGTCGCCTCCTGTCCTTGCTCCCCGGGCTGATACATACGGACCAAATCGGCTTTATACCACGTAGCAATACCTCCTTGAATATATGCAGCCTATTCGGCTTGATTGATTCAGCACACAACCATTTCCCATATGCTGGCTGTCTATCCCTAGATATCCGGCAAGCATTTGACACCTTAGGATGGGACTAGATGCTCGCAATGCTATGGCTATATGGGATCCCTCCTGAATATTGCTGATGGGTGGAAATGCTTTACACTATGCCCACGGTCAGAGCCAAAACTGGCCAGTAGATTTCCCCATCATATCGGATATTCCGTGGGACCCATCAAGGGTGCCCCTGTCGCCACTCTTGTTTGTACTAGCAATAGAGCCTCTGGCCCATCATGTCCGTCAGGTGATGCCAACATTTGGGTTACCGATGGGTCAGGCTACCAACTCGGTGTCCTTGTACGCCGATGACATGCACTTGTATCTCAGGGATCTGCGCCTGGACGTACACAATATGGCCTCCCTGCTAACACGATTCGGCACCCTATCAGGACTGATGATCAATGCTTCCAAATCATATGCGTACTCTTTCTACGACTCGCACACATTACCCGCCCAGTGGTTTGGTACGGTGCAACTGAAGTTGGAGTCGATCACTTTTAGATACTTAGGCATCCAGGTTTACAAAAAAACGCAGGACATGCTGGAAGGGAATCTAGTACGTACAATTAACTCCTTGAAGTCACAATTATCCTTCTGGGTTAAAGTACCATTGTCTACGGCAGGCCGACTTGCAGCGGCCAAGATGGTAATGTTACAGAGATTGCTATATCATTTTGTAAATCTGCCAATAGTCCCCCCCCTGCTTGGATATTTAAGCTCCTGGACTCTCTATTGATAGGCTTGATCTGGGGTGGTGGTCGCTGTCGAATTAGCCTCTCTAAACTTCAATTACCAACGACTAAAGGCGGTATGGGGGCATCAGATTTTAAGGCGTATTGTATAGCCGGACAATTCCAATGGCTGGTGTATTGATTGGCTAGTCACAACTTGTTCGAGATTGGCTACACACCCATACAACTTCGACAGGGGACACTTCAAGCCCTACATTGCCCAGATTCTGCGAAACAACAGACAGGCTCACTATTGCTTAAGACCGCAATGCACTACTGGAAAATGTCCCTAAAATACACCAACACGACCACCCATTATGCCCTGAATATCCCACTTTGTTGGCTACCAATTTCAGTGGGGACACTGACGGCCCACAGGCTTGCCCCCTGGGAAAGGGCGGGGGTCACGACAGTGGGATCCCTATTTGCTGACGGAACCCTTATGCCACACGCAGAATTTGTGCACACCCTCGGGGTACCTGATGCATTGTTTCTAACCCATGCTAGTATTCTCTGTTACGTCCGTCAACACTGGGTGGTGGAGAACAAAGAACCCCCCACATTTGAACTACTCTGCGCACTTCACACAATGCGTCACAGGAGCCACTTAGTACACTGGTTATACCGGGGCCTAAGAGAACATCTATCAACCTTGTTACTCCCCTTAAAGCAAAAGTGGGAGACTGATTTAGCGAAAGCCCTGTCTGATAGACAATGGCCACTATACTAAAATACCCGAAGCAGGTCTCCATAAAACCCGGTTCAAGTTCATACAGCTCTCAATTCTACATAGAGCATATTCAACTCCACATAAGGTGCATGCAGTGTACCCGTCAGCCTCTTCTGGGTGCGCACATTGCCATACGCCTAACGCAGACTTAATTCATATGATTTGGTCATGCCCGTCCCTGTCGGGTTTCTGGGGTGAGGTTGCAGAGGGCCTCTCACACCTGTCAGGGATAACCTCTTGGCTGTCTTTAGAATCCTGTATCCTGGGTTTGTCCCCACTCCCTGGAACATCTAAAGTGCTTCGCCGCTTCACCGACTTTTCCTTCCTATTGGCGAAAAGAATGCTGAAACAATGTTGAAAGTCACATAAGGCACCTAGAGAGGGGGCCTGGGGTGAGGAGGCTCTACACTGGACCACGGCAGAGGGAGCGGCTCTGAGGCAGGAGGAATATAGAGGGCTTCGTAAGAAACGAATTTCAATGGATTGGGCTCACCTGCTGGAACAATTCAAGGCACACATCTCCGACATTTCACAGGAATAGCAAAACATCTAATCTCCCCACCCAACTGCCATACATTGGGTGCACACCAACACACTGCCTCACCGAGGCACCACACAGACACCTAGCAGGTACACCATAAACCTTAATAGACCACTCAAGCAAGTTTTGGGAGGGAGGGAGGGAAGGGTGAGGGCTTGTTAACTTCTTTTGCTAGAGAATGTTTCATATTTAGTAAAATTGTATACCAGAATGTACCAATTGCTTACTGTCTTAACCCTGTCAATCGATATGGTATAACCAGACCGAAATATAACCTACAACCAAATCTGTAGCAGGTCGGCAATAAGTCAAAAATAAATGTATTTGGTATTTTGAAACTGAAAATCAATAAAGTACGTTTAAAAAAAAAAAGGAAGATCGACAATCCTGGCTTCTCCTAAAGGACCCGTCACACTTTGGACAACAGAGACAGCCTTCCCACCCTTCACCCCTACCATCTACCAAGTGGCAGTGCTCAGCTCTTCACGGTAAAAGGACCTGAATGAATTCCGAAAGTGATACCTGTCTCCTTTTTCCCTGTCTAGTTTCTCCCTCCAAATGCAAAAAGAACAATCGATGGACATTATACAGAACCATGTCATACATTCACCCCAGTACAGAGATCTGGGTCTAAATCCATCGTTTTTTTGCTCCCCATGCCATTTCAGTTTGAACCCAGCCATATGCAAATCAGTCTTGACCCTGGACCCAATGGGAACAGTCCAGCCCGAACTGCCAGGCCAGGTCCTCCCTGGAATGGAAACAAGTATCCTAGGACCAGTTTCGGGGTTTTACTCCTCATCAGCCAGGATAGCTTGACTCCAGGTGCATGGAGAGCACGGGACCCCCGTCTGGGCATACCCGTCCCACTCAGGGTGACAAATGCAAAAAGAACAATTGATGGACAGAATGCAGTACAAAGTCATACATTCACCCCAGTACAGAGATCTGGGCCTAAATCCATCGTTTTGTTTGCTCCACATGCCATTCCAGTTTGAATTTGAGTTTCTCCCTTCAGCTTCAGGAATGTGAGCGATAAACTTCCACTTTCTGGGAAAATAACCTCACCTCCATCTCATGCCGATGAGGAGGACAGGAGATTCCAAAATGGAACCCGCAGGCCACCTTTACTCTGTTTCATTCCTGCATGCTATATATGTACCACTCACAAACGCCACACACATAAATACACGCAAACGTACCAGATGTTAGCACTGGGACCTGGGTTAGCGTCTTGCAACGGGACTTTACACGAGAGTGCTGGCAGGCTTCCACTCCTGTGAGACAGTTAAAAAATTCTGTTCACAACTACGGAGTCGCAAAACACTGTATGCTCCCACCACTGCTTTGCATGCTAGATCCATGACACAGACAGTAGTCCACTGTCAAACAAACATCTTGTGTGCTCTCTAGGCCCAGGGCAGGCTCATCACTGCGCATGTCATGAGACAGAGCTAGCAATTCAAACACACACAAGATTAGCGTGAGACTGGGCCAAAATAAAAAAACTGGATATTAGATACTCATAGTTGGGCACTCAGGACAGGGGAGCAGCTTTATACATCAAGCAGGGGACATTCCCGTCCTAAACAGTTGTCACCATCACCTGATCAATCTTTGTACAAAATCGGTCAGTGAGTGAAATTGGCAGAGGTTAAAAGCAGTATGCAAATATGTGGACAGGGAGCAGAAGATAGGTGCAGAGTGTGAAAGCAGTGTGCAGGTATGCAGGCAGAGAGCAAAGGCAAGGTACATGGGGTGAAAGCAAGATGCAGATAAGTGGACAGGGAGCAGAGGATATATTCAGTGTTTAAAACAGGGTGCAGAGGATAGGATAAGGGGGTGAAAAAGTGAGGGTTGTGGGCAGGAAGTAGAGCGCAAGTAAAGGGGTGAAAGGTGAGTGCAGATAGGTGTACAAGGTACAGGGGATAGGTGCAGAGATGAAAGCAGCACAGGTGTGTGAATAGTAAGCAGAGGACAGGTGCAGCGGTGAAAGCAGCACAGGTGTGTGGATAGTAACCGGAGGTCAGGTGCAGCGGTGAAAGCAGCACAGGTGTGTGGATAGTAAGCAGAGGAAAGGTGAAGGGGTGAAAGCAGTACAGGTGTGTGGATAGTAAGCAGAGGATAGATGCAAGGTGTGCAAACAATTCAGGCATGGGGACAAGAAGTAGAGAAGAGGTGCAGTGCTGAAAGCGGTGCATAGGTAGGTGTTGGGTCCACCTAACCCTACCTGGTGGCAGGGGCACCACCAATATTGGAGAGAAGAGTTATGGGAGGCTGCAGGAGTGCAGCAGCCCTCCCCTCAAAGGATTTCAAATGTGACCTTAAGCGTCAAGGGCCAAGGATGAACCCCCCCCCCCCCCCAGGCTGTTCCTCAACTTTTCAAGCAGTTCTGAAACTGGAGCTTTTGTTCTACAGCATGGGAGTGCAGGGACCTCTACCGGTTGGTAATATGGCTGTATGTTTTGTGGCCTAAAGTGGTTGAAGAAAGACACAGGCACATGTTATGGTTGTGAAAATGCTTTATTTAAAAGATGTATGGCGGGCAGTGATTTCTCATAAATGTTGCAATGTTTTATTGTTGGTGAAACATGGTTATTGGTGTCAGTGATGGTGAGATGGTTTATTTAACATGTGATTATTGTCTTTTAATGTGGCTACCCTGACAAAACAATAAGGCCTGTTTTAGTTAAAGTGGCACCCTCCTATACAGTAGTGTGTTATCTGGTATAGGTTGGGGGTACTGTGATTGCCAGGGGTCATGACCCTTTAATGGTCAAAAATGTGATTTCAGAGTGTCACCAGGGTATTTCCACCTCCCTTATGTGTATATTTGTAAATTACTGAATAGTATTGAGTACTGTGTGTGTAATAAACACACTTTTCCTTTTCTAAGGTAAAAGAGCAGACTGGACAATCTCTTATTCCGTGTTAGTGTTTTGTGTCAGTGGAGGTAACAATCTTGGTCCTGACTTGCTTGTGATTTTGAGGGCTATCTGCTGGGTCTACGTCTGTGCTGTAGAAGCGGTAGCCCGGTGAAGTGGAAACCAGCTGCGCTGCTGCTGAGGATAAACGCCATCGAGTATCGGGGGCACCAACAAAGATAAGACGTAGACCCACCTGGGGACTGAAGCAAGACCTTAGCTGGGGAGGGGGAGCACGGGTCAAGTAAAACAGCGTTCTAGAGCCCGACGGTAGAGAGAGGTAATGCCGCTTCCACCCACCTCCTACCTGGACACCATCTTGTCCCCTTTAAAGCACCAAACAGCAAACCTTTTAAGGAGCTCAAACATGAGGCTCTACAGAAGTTGGTACTAGGAGCCTTGGATGTAAACCAAATTTTGAGGGGGGCAAAAGCTTCATGAGAGGCAACCCAAGAACCAGAGCAGTCTGTATTATCTCCTGGTGAACTGTCAGAAAGTGACACCAATGGAAAGGACGGTGTCTCTGCTACAGACTATAGGTGTGTTCCTGAGCATACAATTAAAAGCAAAGTTAAATCTTACAACTAAACAGTTTCAGCTAAATGTCAAGAGGCAGAAGAAACTTAGATGGGATTTAAGAGCTTCCTGAGTAAACACCAATGATGTTAATAACATGAGGAGACCATGTAGGGAGAGTGATGGGGAGAGTAAGGGACTGGGCACCCCTGGGAGTGTGTCTGGAGGGAAGTGGGTAGCAAAAAAGGAAATTAAAAGTGAAACAATGATAAAAATATGACAAGGAACTACATCAAGAAAAATCTTTTATGCCCCCAGATAAAATACTGTGATTAATGTCTGACCTGTGGATGCTAATATGGGATGTTAAAGGGCTAAATCAGACACCAGGCTGCTCAGACAACAATTGCATTTTTTGTAAGTGGATATAATTTGTATCCAGGACACAAATATGGGTTAAAAATGAAAAGGGCTACTAGAACAGATAATTTATGAAATATTAGCTACACCATCTATCATGTTTCCATTTGTAGGGTTGCTTTAGTGGCCCCTTTAAGGATGTGGCAAGTCATGCAGAAGGCTGCAGACCCTAAGTGAAGGTGGGCGATGGCGCAAATTCAGCCGAGTGTAGCAAGATGCACACTCTGTTCGTTCCGTGGTCGCGATATAAATGTCCGAGGCGTATTTGAGCTTCTTGCAACCAAAGAGCAGGTTGAGGCAATCCTTTATTCGCATGGATTTAAATTGCTCATTAGATAAAAGAAGACCAGAAACAGACAATGCTGGCTTTCAAAGCACGCGCCAAGGTAGAGCGCCAGCTTTAATGTTAGTAGAGATACCCTCTTTTGGACTGCTAAGGATATAAAAGGTGAGCCTCAGTATACATCCTACGTATCCCCTCCTAAAAGTATCCTCATTCTTAGTGGAAAGTGCATCAATAATGCAAGCTGAAATTAATACCTAAAGGTTTTATCTCACCACAATCCACTTCTATTGGTCTTTGTGGTTAATAATTTTCAGAGGCCATGCTCCAGACGGGCATTCAGTTGGTGCGAGGAAAGAAGTGTATTATATGGTGTGATTGTGCTACCTAACAGTGTAATACACTCACAATTCCGTCTTGGGTTCAGTCAGCCACGTTTGTCAAACCTTAGCTCAACCCTGGGTAGCTGTGGCTTCAAGCAGTCAGGCTTAAAGAAAGGAACAAGTGCAAAGAATTTACAAGTACCAAAATAACAAAATAGGAAAGTCACAGGAAAGAAAGAAAATACCAATTTATAAAAATATCTTTTCTTTTTATGTATTTGTAGACACCAAAATGAACAAAATCAACCAGAAGGTTTCTGAGATTCAAATATTTAGGCAAATATTAACTCACATCTTTTCAATGGAAATGCAAACAAGCATTGGCAAATGCTGCAGTTAGAGGATACTTTTGAGACTTTGGAAAATGTTTGTAAAGTTGTATTTGAGTACTCCAGCCCGCTTTGGGCAACCAACTCCAGCAGGGAGCCCTCCAAGAGATCCAGTGAGGAACTGTAGAACAGTTACCTTGTCACCAAAGCAGTCACCAGTCCAGTTCAAGGTTCTATGGGTGAATGGCCATAGACATCAATGAAGTGGTCCTGATGAAAGGGATACAGGATGCTGAAGATACTGTAGGATACGGAGGATGCTGTGCGGTTGACTGGGTGGGAGGGGGTGGCTTCCTGGGGCTACTCCTCTGTCCATGGTCTTTGTGGATCAACTTTGGCACAGGGGTCATTGTCCCTTAATAGCCTGGGGGGGTCCAGCAAAAGTCCTGTTGCCACTGAACTACTGGTCTCCGGTCACAACAAAGCCAGTGGTACCCGTTGGTGGAGGCTAGCGTCCTTCTTGGATGACCAATCTGCATTCCGAAGACTCTCCCTTCGCGGACTGACTGAACCACCTCCGGATGGACTCATTTATGTCTGACGAGAGGACACCAACTGAAGTCATCCGGCATCCAGATCAGGAAGCCTGCTAGAGGGTTCACACCCAAATCCACCGACTCAATGCATCCATTCACAGAGGTGCGACCCCTACACGTCCTGCATGCTGGAGTACTATATTGTGGTTGTGTTGTCTGTCAGGACTTGAATGGACCAAGTGAGAGTGGAAGGGAGGTAACACTTTTAATGCCAGTCTCATCACCTGGGGCTAGAGCAAATATATGAGAGACTTTTGCTCAATGGGTGATTACAGGTCTCTAATCTTTTTAGCATCGTGATGAGCATTAGTACAGAAAGGTGAGGCGTGTATCACCTCTGTGGCCACTGCAGGTAGGAGAGCAGAATGTCTTTCCATAAGTGAGGATTAAAACCCGCAGCCACCATTGCAGGTCCTACACTGCCTCTGGAGCTAGCCAAATGGTATCCCTTACGATCCCCATTAATTATGGAGGCACTAGGGAAGAGTTGGCATGTGCGACTGAGTGTTTGAAACAAGCAGCAAGCAAAAAGCAGGTAAGCTCAAAAGCTGCAGGACTCTCTGGGCTGGAAGAAAAAATGCTCCCGAACACCAGGATCAAAGCCTGAATGTCGCTTCCCGAGCCGTGTCCCAATAAAGCAGAGAATTTATGTTGGCTGGAGGTGCGAATTGGGGTAGTTAACAGAAAACCAAGGGAAAGAAGAGGGCGATTGAGCTCTTAAGAAGGTCTGACATCAGCTGTAGTAAGCTAGCTTCCAGCTATTCATGGCATGAGAGCACATGTATCCCTATCCTGCAAAGCTTTACCATTACTAAAGACGCGACCTTTGTGAAAGTTAGATCAACCTAAGGGACTACAAATTGGTGAGTTAAGCCCACTACAAATCACCCTCATGTTTCAGAAAGGAGTGTGCATTCCTTGTTTTCTCAGCTCTGTGCCTGACCATGCCCACATCTTCTGGGCAAGGGGACCATATTGCTGGCTCCAGAGAAAGAGACTGGGCACTGATGTTACTCCCAATACATCTTTGGTGGTCTTTGGGACATTCTGGAGCTCCATTTACTGAGGTCCTTTCTTTACCATGAGAAGTTCAACATGCAGCGCCTCAGCAAAGTGGTCATGAGGATGGCAAGGAAATTTCTAAAGCAGTAGCTGGGCAATCTCCCAGAGGGCATGGGGATAACATGCAAGAAGGCACAGGGCATCAAAGGCGCGAAAGCCAAGGTTTAACTCCCAGTGCAGAGGAGTGAAGGGAAACCAGTTCAGATTCTGTTGAGAAGAGGAACAGGACTGCACCATAACATTCTTTGGTGAAAGGGGGGCAGACAAGGACTACCTGATGGTTAATCGCAGGAGTAAATATTGGCTTGCTGCAAGCAGCCAACATAGGCTCTCGAGGTGCTTCACTGGAAGTGAGCATGGTCTCCTTGGAAGAGCAGTAAGGCTGAAAGATTTTCGAGCCTAAGCTAGCCTCCAAACTCCCAACCTTCAGCAGCCTCTTGCAAAAATACAATAATGGAGGCAATCACAGGGCTACCACAACAGTGCAAGAGGACAAAAAGGGTTAGGTGCCTCACTGCTACGGTCGTCATGATATATGATGTTAGGCATCAAAATGAAGTCTGAGTCCAACCCAAAAATCCCTTTCAGGTGTGCAGAGCGTTAAGACTTCAAGGCCTTGAGCAGCAAAGCTTGTACAGCCAGCAGTGGGGTGATGCTGCCTGTAAAGATGGTGGGATCGACCGCGCCAGGCCTGGAGCCACTGGTGGAGTGATAGTCGGGGAATCTGAGGAGTCTTTGGGTTCAAAGGCGCACCAGAGGTATCCGCAGCATAAATGTAGCATAAACTAGGTGAAGGCCTCCGTTTTCAACTTGGTGGAGGGATCTCATAGCAGGCTAAACCTTTCAAGAAAGATGTGAGCGGTGGCATAGCAGGCACCTCGAAGATGATACTTGGGAGGGGGTGGGCTGTGGTTTAAGGAGGGGTGGGTTTGGTTTTGAGAGGGGTTTTCTTTGGCTTTTTGGTGCTAGGGATGGGTTCAGTGTGGCAGGGATCAGGTTTCTCAGGGGTGGATTGGGATGTGGAAGGGATGGTTTGGGCTTTGGGAGGGGTTTGTATGTGCTTTTTGGTGGCTGGGCTGGGTTTAGTGGGATGGGGATCAAGCTTCTCAAGGGTGGATTGGGATGTGGAAGGGATGGGTTGGGCTTTGGTAGAGGGTTTCTTGTGCTTTTTGGTAGGACGGCTAGGTTTAGTGGGGTGAGGCCAGGTTCCTTAGGGGTGGATTGGGATGTGGAAGGGACGGGTTGGGTTTTGGGGATGTTTTTGGGGACTTTGGGGAGGGGGGGGGGTCGGGTTTCACCGGGATAAGGGCAAAGGCAAAAAAGACATCTTCATGTGGAAAAAAGATAGGATGTTCAGGATGGAGTTGGGTTTTGGGAGGTAGAGGGAGTGTAAGTGAGAGGTGTGTGTGCTTTATCAACTGTGTGTTGTGTCAGTGTCTGTTGTGTGGGTGACTCAGTGTTTGCCTTTCTTTGTTGTGTGTGATGTGGATGTGCTGGGTGTTGTGTGGTGTCTGTGGGTGTGGGTGTGGTTGTGGAGGTGTCTGTGGATGTTGATGTGGTGTCCTAGGGTATGGGTGTGGTTGTGGAGGGGATTGTGGGTGTTGGTGTGGTGTCTGCCGATACTGGTGTGGTTGTGGAGGGAACTGTGGGTGTTGGTGTGGTGTCTGTGGGAATGGGTGTGGGTGTGTAGGGGACTTTGGATGTTGGTGCAGTGTCTGCGGGTATGGGTGTAGAGGGGACTGTGGGTGTTGGTGTGGTTTCTGCGGGTATGCGTGTGGTTGTGGAGGGCACTGCAGGTGTTGGTGTGGTATCTGGGGGTATGGGTGTAGTGGAGGTGCTGAGGGGGGTGTGTGTCTGGTGACCGGTTTCATTCTTGTACTTTTGTTGTGTTTTTTGTTTGTGTGTGGTGCTTGGGTCTGAGGAAGTGTGTGTGTGCGTAATGTGTATGTGTGTGCTTGGCACAGGCATGGGAATTTAAATGGGAAAGGGGCTGGAGGTGAGGCGGAAGGTTGAAATGGGTGGATGGCTGCCAGAGCCTGAAAAGTCCTCTGTAAACATTGCCTTGTGAATGCCTTTGAGGTAGGCCACCATCTGTGCCGGTGGTTGCCTTGCTCCTGGATGGCACTTAGGAGTGCAGTCTGACCCACAGAGATGGTCCTCAGGAGGTCAATAGCCTCCTCACTCAGGGCAGCAGAGGTAACAGTGGCAGGGGCTAAGGTGCCTAGGGCAGAAAGATGGCTACCCTCTTAGGGGAGTGGGCCTGAACAACTGGTAGTGGGACAACAGGGAAGGTGGCAATTAAACTGTGGGTGGCAGACAAGGATGAAGTTGGTACTAATCCTGTGGGGTCCGCTACCACTCGGAGTGTCCACCCGAGGAGGACTCGAATGATGATGATGAGCTGCTGTCCTCTTTGGCACTCCTCACACCCTCCCAGTGGACCCTGAAGAAACCTGTGGAATAGAGAAGGTTGGACAGCCATCCCACTTGTGGATACCCTAGGAACCAGGATACCTCCACCAGGGAAGCCGGGAGCACAGGTACGAAGTGGCGTCGGAATCCACTGTCGAACTCAATGGAGGACTTCAGGAAGATGCCGCTGCGGGAGAAGGAGAAAGTGTCCGGTGGAACCCAAAGGTGTATTCAAGATGAGAAGTACCTGCAATCAGAGGAGACAGAGTCTATGCTACTCAGGAGTGACCAGGAGGCACGGAAGACGAATGCCCACTGATGTCGGGCGTTGCAGGAGAGTTGACGGTGACCTTGAAGCTGCAGCTGTGAGGACCAGGCGATGCTATGGAAGACCAGACGCCGTTCAAGAGCTGTCCCATGACGGATGTCGAGAGTTGAAGGATCGGTGTCCGTCGGGAGCACCAACAAGCCTTGGCAACTGCAAACAATGTGGAAAATGAAGAAGGTGCAGTGTCGGGACTAGCAAGGTCCAGGTGACTCACCACACGCAGGGGAGTCAGGGCAGAGCCCGAGCAATTAGGGAAGCCCACAGAAATCAAAGAAGACACTCAAGAGGACCCACAGGCCGGAGGCACTGGATTCGCAAGAGGACCTCAAGCAGCTCACCAAAGATGCAGGCTCACAGTGCAAGTAATGTGGTGAGGACAAAGATCTTGGTCACAGGACATGCTTGAGGTTGGGGTTACTTGGAGCCCGAAGATCTTTGAGGAAGGAAGCCAACAAGCCTTAGCAACGGCAAGTTGATGTGGTGCACCGGGGTTTGGTTCCTGCCGCTCTGACGATGGATACAGGCCTCAAACTTGGTGAGAGGAGAGGGCAGGCCTCAAGGTATGTGAAGAACCACCACCTGTGTTGCTGAGCCTTTCAGAGTCCGTGGGAGCTTGGGATCAGCAGGCCGGTCAACTTCGTTGCGGTGCCTGCAGATGCAGGGAAGTGACTCCTTTACTTCAAGGGAGATTGCTTCAGGTGTCTTGGATGTCCACAGGCCTTGGAAGCTTCTTGTATGGAGCACAGGCATGGACGTTGCAGCAGACTTGCAGGATGACAAGACCAGGAGCAGCAGGAGTCTTCCTAGTTGCAGTCTCAGAGCCCAGAGCAAGGTGCAGCAAAGTCCAGAGTGCCCAGACGGTTGAAGAAGTGGTGTCTTGAAATGAATCTTGTCCCACAACTAATCTAGGGACCCACCTACAGGTTAGCCCTTAAGTACCCTAAGGACAGGGTTGGGACGATTCAGGGTTCCTTCCCAGGGGAGGGGTCGGACAGTGGGGAGGATACTCCCATGTCCTTTGTCCAGTTTTGCACCAGAGCGGGAGCCAACAGCTCTCTGAGCTGGTTTGAACTGGATTATGCAAGGAGGGCACCAAATGTGCCCCTCAGCAGACTGAGTGGCGCTGGCGAGCGCTCCCACCCGGCCCCAATACACTAAACTCTGTCTGGGAAGTGGTCACACCTCCCTGTGACAGGATACCTATTGTTTTGACTTCCCCTGCTCGAGCTTGGCTCAGTAGCAGGAGGGCAGAATCGTGTCTCTTGTCGGCAGCAGCCATGTTGTGCTGTCCGGGTCTAGAAGACTGGTACCGGGAGCACTGAATGCCTCCCGGAGGAGCTTTACAGTGCATGGAATCATACCTTCCACACCATTTACGGTGTGTAGGTATGATTCCAACATGTTTGATACCAAACATGACAGGGTTCGTTACAGCCAGTTTAGAGATGGTCATCGCGTAATGAAGCGTGGCCACTCCATGTATCTTAATGGCTGATGCACTTACAACCCAGGAGAATGGACTCCAAAGGTTGTAGGGGTGTTCTGCTCATTCAGGGGCACCCTCACACTTAGAACCGAGCACCCTGCCTTCAGGATTGCAAGGCCTGCTTAGGGGGGACTTATAGGTTTTAAGTGCAGTGACCTTAGATATAGCGAAACCTATATCTGTTGATAGTGGTGCTAGCACCAGCCTACACAACCTGCAATGGCAGGCCTGTAGTTACAGTCTAAGTGATCCCCCATGGGGGGGCATAAGGCATGATTCAGCCCATGGGGGACACCTGGGGTACCTATACCTATGGACTTATAAGGGTGCACCAGTGTCCAATTTGGGATGTACCTAAGTACTTGCCATAACCAATTTAGGGGAGAAAGCACAGAGGCTGGGGTCCTGATTAGCAGGATCCCATTCAGAAACCCTAACAACACCAGGCAAAAAGTGGGGGTAACCATGCAGAAGGATCCTACCTTCCTAAACATAGTAAAATGATGTTACCAAATAGGATGGATACAAGTTTTACATTTACACACTGTTCACACAAGGCCCAGCTTTAAACATATCTTCCTTTGCCTCATAACACATCAGGATGCCATGAAGGTCAAGTTAAAGACCAATGTACCATCAATGTGTGTTGTGGCACAAATCATTTTGCATGCAAATGCACATTGCACACTGATGAGTTTTTGACTCCAAACGTCATCATATGTCCACTAACTGAAAAGTGTAATGAAAGATGTACTGACGTAGTTTAGCTATGTATCATATGTACCTTGGAAAGTTCACTTTAAACATTGAGCTCTACAATTACTTCATCTAGTCATATGAACATCCCTAATCATGCTTGGTAGAGGTGTTGACGCATTCCTACAAACCACCTTTGAAGGTTGTTGGGTGTCCGCAAATATCTATGACTTAAAGATGTGGGATCACTAGAGTCCCAATGGGATTGCACATCACAGCACTCTTTGGAAATGAAAACTGAGATTGCCTTGTAAGGATGAGTGTAGACACTCACATATGATCACTACAGTTCTACATCTCATTCCCTGATGCATGTCCCCAGTCAGTGAATGATTTTTGAAATACTATTGCAGACGAACTAACAACAGGCAAATGTACATTGGGCAACGTGTAGGCACTAATGCTGATGGCACCAGCGATGTTTGCACACTCATGTCACTGTTGAAGCACAACTTACCAATGCAAAGTGTTGGCCTGTCACTGCATAAAGAGTGCACTGTATGCCATGTCACATGTAATAAGGCCACCATCACATGAGAGACAGTAGTGAGGGAACATCACTCCTTACACAAGGAAGACAAGTGACCTGTGTGGTACACTTGTGTCCCAGAAAAACTGAGAACATGACTGTGATATTAGTTGTAGTTTCTTACATGCGCACTCCTAGAACAAGAACATGGAATTGTACTTTGTATTCTCTTTAAGAATGTTTGTGTTAGAATTCCCTTGTTAGATTCTTTATGAGTCAGTTGATGCTGGCTGTTGGTGGATGAGGTGTAATAAATCCTACCTGCGTACTTCTGCTCTTCAAGTTCTTTCTTCAACATATTTGGAGAACACCACATTTCTTTGGCGACAAGCGGGCAGATTGTCACCTCAACACCAGATACGCTATTCACTCCGGGAAAAGATTCCTCCTCCAGCGGCTGTATGTGAGTTTAAAGAGAAGTTCACTCTTCTCCAGCGGCTGCGCGTGATTTTCAAGAGGAGCTCACCCTTCTCCGGCGGGTGATCTGTGTATTCCTCTGCGGTCGTCTTGAGCAACTAAATGTGCGGTGAGGAGGACGGAGGGTGGCGCGTGTTGTGAAACGCATATGCGTTCCAACACTACATTTCGAAGGAAGAGGCAAGGCCGCATCGGGGAGAATCTTCCTGCATTGCAGCTATGTTGGGGCCAATGACGTAGTTGGTCCTCCTTTCAGCTTGCTGGTGATTGGATATGCCCCGTGCGTCCTCACGCAAGGCATCCATTTTGAGGTGCAGTCTCGACCAATCAGCTGCTCACACGTCACGCTAGCATCCATTTTGAAAGGTTGGGCTTCCACCAATGTACTAACATTGGAACACAGGAATACACGCAACGTTGGCGATTCTCTTGAAGCGCATTTGTTCGCACCACTTGAAGGAGAGGCTTGCTTTCTCCTATTACTCGCTATATAGCAACGCTACGATTTCCGCGTGATTTAAGGCTGATTTAACAGGTATCTTCCTGTCGTTTTCATGGTGATTATCTAATCGTTTTATTCAACGTTCTACTCTTTCCTTGGTGACTCTGCTAGAAGAGCCAGCGTTTTCGGTGACTGGCACACCTTTACCCAAGGACAGATCAATTTAATTCAAACAGACAGTTATGTTTTATCTTTGTTTCTTCATGTGCAGAATTTAATGCTTTTGAACAAGAATATGGTATTTTGTTATTAAGGGAGAAAATTTTGTTCAGTCTGAAAAGATATATATATATATATTTTTTTTTTAAAGTTTTCTCTTTATATGTGCTTGCAACGTGTATTTACAGCATTATGCAGAATGTAACTCAACCCCCTTTCTTTTTAACTAGTCCAGGTGAACTGAATGTGAAATGGCAGAAATGGAAAAAGATATTTATAAATTATGCCAGAGTTTGTGGTACCAATTTAAGTGCGGAACGTAAACATTCATTATTGTTACACTGTCTTGGGGATGAAGGGCAAGAAGTATTAGAACATCTACCTGAACTTAGTGCAGCTGAACAAAGGAATCTGAATGAGTATGAAATATGTATTTTACAACTAGATCGACATTATCTTCCAAGATTAAGTACCATAATGGAAAGGTATCACTTTGGTCTTCGGGAACAGAAAAAAGAAGAATCAGTTGAAGAATTTGTATCGGCTTTAAGGAAACTAGCATCATCTTGCAAGTTTGGTCCTGCAGTAGAGGAGAGAATTAGAAATCAATTTGTTTTGAAGTGTGCTCACGATAATATTAGGAAAGAACTATGGTTAAAAGATGAACCTCCCTTAGAAGAGGTTATAACAATTGCGAAACAAGTAGAACACATGATGAAATGTGTTGATGAACTTAATGGTGAGAAGAGTAAACCTACCGCAACTGAAACTAAAGTAGAGGAAGTTGTATGCCAGGCGCAGAAGAAAGACACGAGGGACAATGAGAAAAGTACTCCTTTGTCTCTTAGTACTGGTTTCTCTCTGTATGGAGGTAGACCTGTTTGTTTTAGGTGTGGGCATTTAGGACATCTTGCAAATGCTTCCTTCTGTCCTGCTTTACGTGTTACGTGCAACACCTGTGGTCGGAGAGGCCATTTTGCCAAATGTTGCAAAAGCAAAGCTAATAGAGGTGATTTTTCAATCACGAAAAATCAACCACAAGTGAAAGTTGTTACTTTTCAAGTTGATGGGCAAAGAGCAGAACATCCCTCTCATATGGTGGGAATCGAAGGCACATTACTTAACTTCAAATTTGATTCGTGTTCTCATTTGACTATGATAGGAGAGGATGTTTTCCTTCAACATTTTTATAACAAAGTTAAGCTTGTCAAAAGTGACCTTTTCCCTTTAGGGTATGAGGGTATTCCAATTAAGATGTCAGGCTATTTTTTAGCTTCTATTGAACTGTCTGGACGATTGATTGCGGGAAAAGTATATGTGGCTAAACGTGGAGATTCTCTTTTAGGTTGGCCTCATCAACGTTTACTTGGGGTACGTCTCAATCCCAATGCTTCACCACAAGTTCAGGTTCAGGAAGTGGATGATTCATCTTCTATGTTTGCTGAGCATTTCTCTGATGTATTTAGAGACAGTCTTGGTTGTCTCAAAGGGTACAAACATCGCATTAAGTTAAGAGAAGGTGCGGTTCCCGTTATGCGAAAGTAAGGAGAATTCCATTAAATGAACAAGCTGGTGTTCAAAAAGAAATTGAGAGACTAGTGGATATGGGGGTCATTGAACCAGTGGAAGCCACAGAATGGTTGGCTCACATAGTCGTAGCTAAGAAAGCCAGTGGTGAATTACGTCTTTGCATTGACTTGCGCTCCTTGAACAAGGAAGTTATTGTAGACAAATTCCCTTTGCCGAATATTGATGAGATGGTAAGTACGTTGGTTGGGCAAAATACTTCACTACTCTTGACTTGGCGTCGGCCTATCATCAGGTTGAGTTAGAGGAATCCTCGCAAGAGTTGACGGCTTTTGTGACTCCCATGGGAACGTATAAGTTTCGAAGGATGCCTTTTGGCCTTGTTTCTGCCGCTTCGGTATTTCAGCGTATCATGTCCAGGATCATTGGTGGACTTGTAGGTGTCAGATGTTACCAAGATGATCTACTGATCTTTGGTAGTTCTATGCACGAACACAATGTACGTGTCTATGCTGTGTTGGAACGACTCAGAGAATCTGGTCTGTCGCTTAGAAAGGATAAGTGCAAGTTTGGTGAGGAAGAGGTGAATTATCTTGGTCACCGAGTAACTGGGAAAGGTGTTTTCCCTAAGAAAGAATTGGTTGATTCTATTATTAAGATTTCCGAACCAGTCAACAAGGAAGAGCTTCGCTCTTTTTTAGGCATGGTTGAGTTTTATAGTAAATTCATTCCAGACTATGCTGGCAAAACCAATAATTTGAGAAGACTCACTTTGAAAAATGTAGTTTTTCAATGGTCAAGAGAGTGCATGGAAGAGTTTGCTTCCATCAAGGATGTTCTGAGAAGAGCTCCGTCTCTCCAAGCGTTTTTTCCTGGTGATCCTACTTACATCATGACAGATGCTAGTGAAAAAGGATTAGGCGCAGTCTTACTTCAAAAGAAAGATGGAAAAGATTGTCTAATTGCTTGTGCCTCCAGATGTCTTAGGGGGTCAGAACTTAACTATTCTGTTATAGAAAAAGAGTCCTTGACCAGATTTTGGGCGTTAAGGAAATTTAAGAATCTGATTTGGGGCACAAAAGTGGGCGTGTTGTCTGACCATAAGCCCCTAAAAGAAGTGTTTTCTAAAAAAGGTCTAGATTCTATCTCGTCAAGAATCAAGAAATGGATAATTTCTCTTCAGGAGTTTAATTTGAAGTCGAATATATTCCTAGTGTCCTTAACAAATCTGCAGATTGTCTTTCCAGATTGGTTAATGTTAATGAATGCGTGGAGGAGGAAGTGAATCAAGATGATGAGGTAATCAATGTATGTGAAATTACTGATGGTGCTGTTAGTGAAGTTGATTGGAAGTCTGAAATTGAAAAGGATGATGAGATGAAGAAAGTGATGGAGTTGTTGATGAACAACAAACGTTTAGAGAAGCCTTGGGCTCTTGTTTGTGAAGAACTTTCTGTTGTTGAGGGTATGCTTGCTCGAGGTACGAAATTGGTTCCTCCTGTGGGTATTAGGAGTAAATTACTCAATTTTGCTCACAATGGCCACCTTGGCATAGTCAAGACAAAAGAGCTGCTAAGGTTGCAATTCTGGTGGCCTGGCATGGATCTAGATATTGAAAGGATGGCTCGTGAGTGTGTTGAATGTTGTGCCAGTGATAAAATCTTAAAGACCAAACAAACACCAATGGTTTGCAGGAAGTTGCCCAAATCATCCCTGGGATGAAATTTCTATTGACATTGTTGGTCCTCTACATGGAGTGTGTGACACTCCTTATTTAATTGTTGTTTTGGACCTTTATTCCAGGTGGATTGAAGTGGGTGCTGTTAGAGAAATTTCCACTGAAGTTATTACATTTTTAGAGGAAGTTTTTAAGAGGGAGAGCTTTCCCAACAGTATTCTCTCTGACAATGGTCCGCAGTTCTGTTCGAATAAATTTAAACGTTTTTTAGATAACTGTGGTATTGTTCATAAAAGATGTGCTATTTATCACCCAGAAACTAATGGAGCTGTAGAAAGGGTCAACAAAACCCTCAAAGAAAGCATACAACTTGCCAGGGTTAATGGTTTGAGTTGGAAAAATGCACTTCAGGACAGGATTACAGCTTACCGCATTTCCCCCATTCGACTACTGGGAGATCTCCTTTTGAACTTTTTAAAGGTAGAATTCCCAATTCTAAATTGTGTCCTGGTTGGATGAAGTTAAATAAAGGTCTGGTTGACAACCAGATAGGGGATTGGAGGGAGAGAGAACTGGATAAGCAGATTAACAGGAAATTATACTTTGATGATAAGAAATGTGCTCAATTTCAAGATGTGAAAGTAGGTGATCTTGTTAAAATTAAAGCTCCTGTTGGTTGTCGACCTTGGTCTAAATATACCAATGTTAGACCAGTGGTTAAGATTTTCAAGAATGCTGTCAAAACCAGTGATGGGAGAGTGTGGAATAAGAGCCGCATAGTGGTAGTCAATTCTGATGTCCCATTAACAGAGACACATGGTAATGACACCAACGCTTATTCCAAATGGTCTGTCCTCTTCCACTGGTCCTTCTAGGGCTCCTAGTTTCGTTAGAGAGAGGAGTCAAAGACTACGCAGACTTCCTGTGTATATGAAAGATTATGTATAATATACTTCACTTTCTTTTCATGCTCTTGTTTTCATTTTAGCATTTTCAGCTTTGTTTTTTATGTTATTTTCACGTAACCTTTATTGTTAAGGAGGGAGATGTGTGATATTAGTTGTAGTTTCTTACATGCGCACTCCTAGAACAAGAACATGGAATTGTACTTTGTATTCTCTTTAAGAATGTTTGTGTTAGAATTCCCTTGTTAGATTCTTTATGAGTCAGTTGATGCTGGCTGTTGGTGGATGAGGTGTAATAAATCCTACCTGCGTACTTCTGCTCTTCAAGTTCTTTCTTCAACATATTTGGAGAACACCACAATTACATGATTTATCACTTCACTCAGCCAGTTGTCTGCTAAAAAATGAAAATTGGTAGTGGACTAGACTCAGCTGTGTTCCTGGTTATAAAGACAATAGGCACCACACAGCAGCATGCACCTACTACCAGACCTATACAAACAATGACTCATCTTGTCTGTCGCACATGAGCCACCCCCAATATTGATGGGGAAATGTGTTATAATCTAGTGTTGGTTAGTGCATCCTCCCTATTGTGATTCTCTGCCTAGCTGCTCAGCCAATGGTGATGTCATTTAGAATGTTCAGAGTGTTTGTGTTGAAGGGAGAATCAGTTGGAGTGGATGGGCTGAGCAGCAAGGAAGCTGCTCCTGGTGGGGAATTATATGGATCATATCATCTTCCTGTAACCTGGAACCTGTGAAGTTACTTGAAGAATAAATCTATAGCCTGTATCTGCAAGTCTTGCCTGAGTATCATACCTCATTGTAACAAAATGCCTGCCTATAACACTAAAAGTTGGCAATGTAACATATATGACTCTAGCCAGGACTCACCCCCTTGTCGCTGCTGTTGGGTGCTCAACTGCCCATCAAGCTGCGGGTAGGCCACCACCCGTATAAGGGCCATTAGGGGGGTCAGAGTCGAGCACGCACCCCATTCACGTTGGGAGGGCTACCCCAGCTGGACCTCCACAATCTTACTGGTCTGGTGCCTGAGCCCTCCCACCTCTTCATGCAATGGACGCAACACCAGCTAAAGACCCCCAGGGTCTGCATCTTCCGGGCAACGGCTCTCTTCTGATGGGCGTTGACCTGTATGGATGCAATAGATGAAGAAACAGATTGTAACTGCAAGTTTTTAGATATCTGGTTGTTTGATACACATTTTGTATACACCTAGCACAAGCATTCATCAATAGTGAACACATTACATGTGTAAGTCACCTATTAAGCTCCACAAAAGCATGAATACACGCTTTTGTTGTCAACTGCTGACTATCCTCAACCCTATATGTACTGTGAGTTGCTATAACACGTAACACACCAGTGCAACCTTCTGAAGGGTGAAGTAGTTGTGCATGACTGGACAGACACCTTTCCAGCTAGGTCCAGTGACATGATGGATACAGTCCAGAGAACCTGGTACCCTAGTATACACTACATCCTGAGACTTAGGTCACAATGAAAGGGCGGTCATGTGTGAAACTGAGAGCTGCCTCTCTGGGGATGTGTGGACATGTGGACTACTTAATCGGACACCATACTACGTCAGATTGAATTTGTGTGGTTTGTACTGCCATCACAGGACACACCTTCTGCCATATGTGGCACTGTAACAGGGATGACATTCAACGTACCATTGTATGTGTTGTTTCATTAGATTGAATGTCACAAAACTGGTGAATGACATTTCCAAAAGTCTTCAGATTTATCCAACTATCTACACTGGTAATGTGTCAGATGTGCAATAGGCCTGTACAGTGGAAGCATGACTAAAGGAAAGTGACAACAGACCTGTGGGAGTAAGGGGACTGACATCAGTAAAAGACACACATTGACAATGTGGGTCAATGGAATGAAGTATCAGGTCATGGGGTTACCTCAGTCACCATTCCAAATAAAGTCAATGTAAAAGCAATCAGGGTAGCATTGCTTAATAAAACTTATTTTGGTGACATCCATGGATCTGTAGGTCTAGAGGGAGATTACTCTGTGCATCAGTTGTCTTGCCACAGTAACTCTGCCCAGACTGGCTACAAGTCATTGTGAGGCCTTGCTCTCTGCAGGCTGTGCCTAATGATCCCACGTGAACATCACATTTCCACAAATTCAATGAATAAGATTGAATCTTCTGGTCATCAAATACGTAACCTCAAGGTTGTGTGGCACTCTGAAGGAATCTGTGAGCTCCGGCTAGCTCCCAGACAACACCTTTGCAAAGCCTGATGTTGGCCAAGTGATCTGTGGGATGGTACACATGGCTAACATGATCCTCAACTGCTTTTTACAGTATACAGACACAGATCATGGTGTAAAGCCTATACATTTATTTGCACATATGCCATGATCTGATTTGGTAACTTATCATAGGTACCATGAAAAGTAGACATGCATAGATAGGTGCATGCAACACAAGCAGGATATAGGGCTTATCACACATTAGAATGCTGATGGTCACTCCACAAAGTACAGAGCCCTAACTCCATTACATGATCTTCCTATGTAGGGAGCACTTAATTACTCCAAATAAAGTATGGTTTCACTCTGGTACTCAGAGGCACATTGTAGCCAATGGGAACTGAAAGGATGAAGATGAACAGAGTAAAAACTGTATTTGAAATAGTTACCTGTTCCTCTGGTGAGCAATAGAGCTAGTCATACAGGGGAAGGACCTCTTCAACCAGGGTCTCCAGCTCCTCTGGAGAGAAGAGACAGGCCCTCCCACCTGCTTGGCCTGACATTATTGCCCCCACAGGTGTCAAACAGCAGCTAAAGTGGAGGAGGACTTGATAGCAGCAGTGTCATGAAGCAAGTGGTTTTTTTTTCAAACCGCGGCGTACATGTATGATTGCCTTACTAGTAAAAAGTCCCTAGTGATGTGCACTGTGTGTGCAAGGGCTAGTAATGCAAGGGCGCGCAGAGAAGGGAACTCAGGCCTTCAGTGTAGGGCCTGCGCACAGAATGCTAGTTAGCATGTTGTCCTGACAAGTGTAACCACTTGTCAGGCCTGACTTTCCCTTTTACATACACATGGGGCACCCCTGTGGTAGGTCCCAGGTAACCCCTGGGCAGGGTGCAGTGTAGGTAAAAGGCAGAACATAAACTGAGGTGTGTGTTATGTTCTGGCAGTGAAAAACTCTCCATTTAGCTTTTGACTGCTGAAAGGCCATTCTACCCATAGGACAGAATGGGGGAGGCTGGGTGTTGTGTTTTGTAGCCTAGTTTCCTGTCAGTTTATAATGGAGAGGTGAAGTTTGGTATGTGTGAACTCACAGTGTCATAATGCATCTTTCTGTAAAGGTGGTTTTGTCACTGTGTGTTTGTAAACCACTCTTTTAGAAAGTGGCTGAGTTTTGTGCTCTGAGCATTTCTGTGTGTTTGTGAAATGTGGATTGTCTGTCTGGAATTGAAAGGTGAGAGAAACAGGGAGAGGTCTTAACCCAGGGAGGGGTTGATATAGCACCAGGCTGCCCTGCATCTGGAGAGTAGGGGGAGGAGAAGCCCGGGAGGTGAAAAGGCCTGGGCTGGTGCTATAAACCAATTGACCCATCTCCTGCTGAGTGATTAAGGATCCAGACCACCAGTATCAAAGGGAGAGAGGTGACACTGGGAGGGAGACACCCAGAACTGATTAGGGAGGGGTCAGGGACCCCTGAGCACATGCAAACTTCAAAGACATTAAGGGGTATAACTATGAGAGCTGAAACCCCTGAACGTTGGAATGAAACAGATATGGATTGAGACTGAAAAGGCTTGGACCCATTCTGTGGTCAAGAAGAACCTCTGCTAAAGAAGGAACAACTGAAGAGACTGTGGTGGATAGACCAATCCTTGCTTCGTGATCTGGGGCTGGTCTGCAGTTTGCTGTTCTAACTAAGGAAGAGGCTGTTGGGACTGTGCTTGGAGGCGCTGGGTCCCCCTGCTTGAAGAAGACTGTGCTTTGTGCTGTGTCTTGTAACCCCAAGGGCCCGAGGTGAGCTGGCTCCCTGTTTGGAAATACAGGATCATAAAAGTTTCCGAAGAAGTCCCAAGCAACGCGGTGTGTGCGTGCTTTGTGCCGCTTGAGACCCTCTGAAGTTGTGCCTTGTGATCGTGGGCACGCAGGAGTAAGCTAAGTCTAAGACGCGCAGAGTGCGTGTCGTGGTGCAGGCCAAGACGTTGGTGAGGAGCGTCTGGTCGTGGTGTGCACAGGGAGACGAAGCGACGCTCGGACGCGCAAGGGTGCGTGTTGTGGTGCAGCTCGGGTGTTGGTGAGGAGCACCGGCGCCTCGTAGGCACCAAAAGAAGAAGTGAGTCTCCGACGTGCAAGGGTGCGTGTCGTGGTGCAGCCAGGGCGTTAGGGAAGAGCGCCTGGACATCGTGTGCACCGGGAAGAAGAAGTGAGACTCGGACGCGCAAGAGTGCGTGTTGTGTGCAAGCCAGGGCGTTAGTGAAGAGCGCCTGGACATCGTGCGCACCGGGAGAAGAGGCGAGGCTCGAACGCACAGGGTGCGTGTTGAGGTGCAAGCGGAGCGTTGGTGAAGAGCGCCGGATCATTTCAAGCACCAGAGAAGAGGCAAGTCTCGGATGCACGGTGTGCGTGTCGAAGTGCAACCTGAGGTGCTGGTGAGGAGTGCCGGGTTAGGTTGTGCACCGAACTGAAGTAAAGTCTCCACAGTGCTGAGGGCGGATCTCGGTGTGGACTGAGACCACTGGAGTGAGGGCCAAGTCATCGGGGCCCTCGGAGTCCATCAGTAGCAGCCCGGACCGGCAGCCACGGAAGAGCAGAGCTGTTGGCCCGAGTCCACAAAAGCCCGTGACAGAGTTCTGGATCAAGGCCCAAGTCGCTGACGTCGGGGAGGAGAGTGGGATCGCGCCCCCCAGGTAACGTGGATCAACACCTGGGGTGGGGTGCAGGCCCGGAGGGACACTCTCTCGGCCTCCCGCTCAGTCAGCTGCACGATCCGTTGCTTCGGCTCGGATCCCGGCCAGTGCTGACCCAGGACGGGGCAGTACTGGGGCCGGAGTGGGAAGCAGTACTTTGTGTGTCATCATTTGATCCATAATGGGGGCACTGTTAATGGAGCACGTAAAACTGTCGTATTACACTTTGCATTATTGCTGCTAACGAACTATTGAACTGTCGTATGACGCCTGACCTCATTTGCGCGTAACGAACGTTATGCTTGGTGCGCTACGCACTGCGTTATTTCTCCCTTGCATATTATTTGATTGTAACGTGGCGCATTGTATGATTTCGTCAGTGCACAGTATCTGAGTATAACGTGGCGCAGTGTATTATTTCTTAATTGCACCGTACAGGATTGTAGCGCGACGCATTGCTTTGTTTCTTCCTGGTACAGGGCATGCTGGTGGTGAAACGCATTGCATTATTCCTTCAATTGCAAAGTACATGACTGTGGCACTACGTATGGCATTATTTCTCTGTTGCACAGTATAAGAGAATATCGTTACGCATTGCAGTGTTGTTTCCTTTTGCAACGTGTGTGTTTCTAGCAGTGCGACAGGTCTAACCTTTTGGGAAACGGTTAGAGAAGAGCTTAACTGTTGGTTAGACGCGGTGGTTGGGATTAGAACCTACCAACCCACCGGAAAGAATACTACCCATTCTTATATGTTGATTTTGTATCGTGTGGTCGTATCGTATAATTTCTTATATAAAGATTATACTCATTTTATCAATACTCGTGTGGAGTCTATTTGTGATGACATCATGGGGTTATTGTGAGCGTGGTTGCACATACTGAACACTCGTGCCTTAGAGATAAGCCTGGCTGCCTGTGCCAAGCTACTAAGGGGGTGAGCAGGGCTATCTCAGAAGGTGTCTTTACTTAGCCTAACGTTGAAGCAAGGCGTCGAGGGCGCCCGCCTCCAGCATTTGGTGGCGGCGGTAAGCGACAGGGACCTCCACTTCCAACAACATGTCAAAAAGAAAAGGGGCCAGAATACACCCTTGATGAACCCCTCTCTGGATAGAAAACTTGTGGGTAACTATGAGATCTTTAGAATAGCGAACTACAGCGTTGGTATCTCTGTAGAGATCCCTTAAAAGCAGGACAATGTCTTTAGCGATGCTAATAGAAAGCATCATCTGCCAGAGCTTGGATCTGTTAATGCGATCAAACGTGGAACACAGATCCATAAAAGCTAAGTAGATGGTGCCAGTGCAGGCCACGGTGTACTTATTCAAGGCCATTTAAAGATTTAAACTCTGGTCCACTGTTGAACAGCCAGGACGAAAACCATATTGGACCTCAGCCAGAATATTATTATCGTCTACCCAGCTCAAAAGCCTGTCTAGTACCATGCGTCCCACCACCTTTACCAAAGAATCCAAAAGGGAGAGGGGCCTATAGCAGTGAGTGCTATCCCGATCTCCCTTTTTGAAAACAGGGACGATAGTGGATAATGCCCAAGTATCCAGGCGGCCAGTTGTGACCGCAGCATTAATAATTGAGGTAAGGGCAGGTACCCAAATATCCAAGTTCAAAATATAGAGGTCTGGAGGGATCTCATCAGGGCCTGGGGCCTTGTTTTTAGACAACCCCACTATGCCTAATCTTACTTCCTGGGCTGTAAATACGACCTCAAATTAGCTCCTTCAAAATAGGGTCAGTCTGAAACATACCCTCAAAGTGACTTGCCCAATCATCCTCAGTAATGTGGGCGTCCAGTAAATTGGTACTGTCTGCTGCCAAAAAGGGATCGTTGATAATGCTCCAAAACTTGGAGCTATTCTTCAGGGTACTGGCCTTTATCAAAGCTGACCAAGCCTCCTCTTTCAGAGCGGACTTACGCTTTGCCGAAGCAGCCTTATATTGTCTACGATATCCCTTAACTGCCAGGGGGTCCCTTGGTGTGATATTCAGAGATTCCTTCAGTCTCCTGGAGGCGCAGGAGCACTCAGATTCAAACCATCTCGGGCCTATATGAGAAAAACGCTTACCCGTGGCCCGTCATAGATTAACTATAACTCCTGACATACTGCCAAAAGCCTCCAAGATGTCTGTTGGTTTCACCACCCTGTCTAAGCAAGTGGCGAATTCCTTATGTCAATGAGTAAGCAGGTCCTCATAAAACTGGTCGGTGATAATCTGTGCCCACTTGAGTCTCCTCTCCCCTTCCACTGCTATCAGAAACCAGCTGGCTCCAATCTTAATTGGTTGTACTACCCGGGGGCAACCAGTTGAAACACACACCGGGTTATGGTTACTATACACACGCTCCTGAATGGTAAAATCCGTAATGTAAGAGAAAAAAGGCATAGAAACAAAAATAAAATCAATAAAAGACTGATACCCTCTCCCAGTGAAGGTGGAGGCAACATCCTTCTTGTCCAGGGGCAGCTTGTTCATGGCTGAGGTCACATCAAACTCATTCATGATGGTGTTAAATATACAGTCCTGGTAGGTATGTTCTATGTGCAAGCCAGTATGGCATGACCATCCCACATCTTTGACCCCCTCAAGCCTAGGGTCCCCAATCAGATTAACATTAAAGTCACCTGCAATAAGAACATTAGAACAGTTCTGCTTGTTCCGGGTCATGTTTCTCAAAAAGGAGCCCAACCGTGAGATGTTACATACTTCAGGCAAGCGGGCTACCGCATTATAAACATGGAAAAGCAGTAACTTATTTGTCCCACTAGAAAAAGACAAGGCCTGTAAAGTAGGAAAATCTGGGTGCAACATAACATAACTGCCTTGGACAGCTAAAGAAACAAAGCTGACCAAGCCCCCCTTTGCTCATCCCACTGTGAAGGGTGATTTCTATAGATTGGGTTGCATCCCACATCTGCTTGGATCCATTGGTGGCACCCATATTGCCTTAGAGCCAATGCAATCCAGGGAGCAAGTGTACCGTAACAGGAAGCACTTCCATTCTAACAACGTGCAAATGTCTGCTTACCGGATATGTGCATCTCAAATGTCTGTGCCCAGTTCACAGGATCTGCAAATGATTCCTTCATACTGTGGAACAGCATCATACCCCAGCTGATGTCACAACTACTACCGGAGAGGACCTGGCTTGTTGGTAAGTTTGATCTATCCTAATTTTGTGTCAGGTAGTATAATCTGAAAGGGTGTAACTCATTGTTGCACTTCTGTCTGGCTTCCATCTAGGAGACGCAGCGTTTCCCAATCGTCCATGGTTATGGGCACTGCTGAGGAATTCTGCTACACCAGGGGAAGCCTACTTCAATGAGGCCCATGGAAGAACACTGCGGCCAGTGGAGTGGACTTTTGGGCTCCTGAAAGCCAGATTTAGTGTCTGGGCAAGACTGGGGAGCCTTCCTCTACTCACCCGGGAAGGTGTGTCAAATCACTGTGGCCTGCTGCATTCTCCACAACTTTGTCCTGCGACGGAACATCCCTTACATCGCAGAGGATGAAGACCATGAAGAGCCACCGGGTGAGGAACCTGAAATGTCCAATGAGGTTGATAGTGGTGAAGAGGAAGGAGCTGACTTGCGTCAAGATGTCATGACTTTGACTATTATAGCAACGCTTGTTCTGATTATGTGAGGAGGTTGTTTATGCAAAATAGTAGGAATATGAGGGTGTGGCAAAAACTGGTGAAAGGTGTTAGTTTTGCTACTGTAGCATTTTTCTTCCGTTAAATGTTTGTGTATGTACTGTGTGTAGCAGTTATTGATGTATATCCTCATTGTAGGCCAAAGTGTGTGTGGCACATCACTGATATGTGTTTGTGACATTGCACCAGATGCTGCAAGACTGGATTGAGATGACCCTCAGCTCAGAAACTGTTGTACTGTCATGTGTCTGTTTCTTGATTTAATTGATGTGGGATTCCTTTTGAGAGGTAGGCAATATGGCTCCAGCTGATGATGTAGACATATGTTTATGTTGCCTGTTGTATGGGATATTGTCTGGCGTGTCCCCTCACTCCATGTCGTTAAGGTCTGCAACTGAATCTGTGATCACTGACACAGGATATTTGAGTCATGTCTTATTTGCTAAGTTTCTGACATCAGGCCAGCCTATAATTGTAACAATGGAATAAAGATGTTACTAGACACTTGTATGTATGTGTGACATGGTTGTGATCCTGAGTTAAGCATTGTTTACATTCAACATATCATTGCTTACACACATACTTTGTTTTGGCATTCTAAAGTTCATGTGGGAGTACATATACATTGGAAGATGTGAGAGATACTACAGGAGGCAAGTAATTGGTGACTAGTCTATTTATTTAATTGAACAAGGAGGAAAATAAAATTGTTCAAGATAAAACTGGGAACACCAAAAGTGAAGCAGTCAGTCATGGTGGATGAAACCATAGTTGTGGATGCCACATTGTCTGGAGTCCAAAGTCCAACATACTACTCTGATCAGAAATGGAAAAGTGTCCAGGAATAGTCCACAAACTGAATGTGTTGTACACACAGGAGGAAACTAGGTGTGAGGTTTCTTATTGATGGTGGTGGATGTCTTGCCATCCACACATTCTGGATTTTTGTGTGGACTTCCCCTCTTTTTGCCAGAGGGGGATCCGCAGCTGCTGAGACAGGGGTGTGTGCAGGCGTGTCCTCCTCTGGCAGGGCTGGATATATGTGGACCACAAGAAGGGGTAGATGCAGGTGGAAAAGTCCTGCAGAAGGGGGTCATGATTGTCCTGCAGCACCCCCACCAGGGAGCCCATGTTGGTATTGATGCCAGCCACCTCCTAGTATGTGTCACTCTGCAGCTGCTTCGTCTTGCGGATTTTCATAAGTACCTGGCCCATCATGCCTTGGGAGTCCTGATAGACTCCCAAGACTTGGGTGATGGTGGCCTGGGTGTCAGTGGCCCCAGTGGGTTCACTCAGCAGGCCCACAGTTACCCTCCCATGACCCCTACCCCCATGGGCCTGTGCCTTTGGCCCAGGCTGCACCCTCCCATTGATTCCTGGTTCCTCAGTGACTGTGTTGGTGATAGCCACCTCAGAATCCAGGACTAGGGGGCACAAGATGTTTCTGACTGTGCTAGGTACACAGGTTGGGGGGCAGTGGCTGCCTGTGTTGTTGCAGCTGTGGTGGGAGGTGTTGTTGTAGGCACAGGGAACCCCACTGTTGCCGTCTGCCCAGGCTGACCAGATGTGCCAGGAAGGTTATCCACGTCCACCTCTCCAGAAGTGTCTTCATCACGGAGGGCTTGAACCTGGGGTGGAGTTGAAGTCTGGTCAGTGGCCAAGTTCTGGCCAGGTGCTCTGCCAGACAGACCTGTTGAGAAATTGAGAACATTGTTATTGTTGGAAGTGTGATATCTACATCCACATCGTTTGTGCCACAGTACGTAGAGACTTAGGATTAAACCAAATAGGTAGAGATGACTATTGTGATCTATTTACGTGGTGTTGTAGTTGTTTACTAGACATTTGGAGACCTTCAATACATGCAGTATAATTGAGGAGCTCATTAGATGTGCTGATATGTTGCATTTTGGATTTCGAATAAACATGACATCTTCTAAACATTTAAGACAACACAGTGTTGAATTAACATGTGAATTTGACAATTCCAAGGCCTATTTGTGTAGAATACAGGTGTACACACAACTATGTTGTATGTTTAACATTATTCATCATGTGAGCAGTGAAGAGTCAATGGGTCACCTGCCACTTCTAATCAGATGAGTCACCTTCATGCCTCACATATATTAGAGTAACACACTTGGTATGGTGTTACTCATGCCATCAATAGTTTCAGTTGAGCATACCAGGTCACCATCGATCAAAGTAGTCAGACATGTCTTTGAGTAGAGCATTGTATGTATATTGCAGAGTCCATGTAAGGTGAACATCAGTTGTAATATGGCAGACAAGTGAGAAGGGGCAAAAAGACTATTGCATCTTGGTTAGAGTTACAGTCGCAGGGCCTCATGGTAGTTGTAGCCATTTCTCACTCGACTTACCAACACTTGACAAATGGTAACCTGTATGTAAGGTTAACATCAGTTGTAACATGGCCGACTACTGAGAAGGGGCAAAAAGACTATTGCATCTTGGTTAGAGTTACAGTCACATGGCTTGGTGGTAGTTGCAGGTATTTCTAACTCAACTTACCAACACTTGGCAAATGGTTAGTGTACCAAACATGTTGGCAACATGCATTTCTGATGGACCATACATTTACATTTTGACACATATCATGGGTCTAGGGATGATATTTTTCTGATTATACACTTACAGGCAGCATTGCAACATGTGGCATTTAGATTTATACATGAAATCTTGTATGCAACAATACACATTAACACTGACAAACCAACATCTCCGATACTTTGAGGATTGCATGTTAAGAAAGGAGATCGACAACATAATAGCAAAAGGAGAGTTGATAGCAAACAGGACGTTGAGGTATTGTGACAGTTAGTGAAGAGTTACTTACCAGACTCCACTCCCCCAGGTATTCCTATTGTGCCCTCAGTATGCAGGATGGCCAAGATCTTCTCCTCCCAGGGAAAGAGTTGTAATGGGCTGCTGGGAGGGCCACCGCCAGAGCTCTGGGACTCCAGGTGGTGCTTGAAGGCCAGGGTACGCACGTAAGGCCGTGCCAGCTCTTTCTAATGTCCAGCTATGTTCGCAGGGTGGGATCAACAGCATTCACACAGTCGACTATCCTGTTCCACAATCCAGTTTTCCTACTGAGAGGAGTATGTTGGACTTGTACTCCAAAAATCTGTCACTCTACTCTAAAAACTTCATCCACCATGACTGACAACTCAGCCTCTGTAAAATTTGGATTTTTGGTTCGAGGCATAACTACAAATAAAAGTAAGTGACAATGAAAAAAACAAGGGATATAAGAGATAACAAGAAAGAACAAAATAGGATGTGGAGAGTGTTAAATGGGATGATGAAAAAAAGAGCTGCCTTATCTCAAAAGCACAAAACGGTAGAGGTTGTCTTGCAGTGCTGCTGGTCAGAAACAAAGGATCATGGTAAGGGATGGGGTGTGTTTTATAGTGTGATTTGCAGATGTGTCCACTTGGCCAAAAGACATCAGCTGTGTAGTTTTTGAATCCATCCAATGGGCACAGTTGTGGTGCTTTGCTGCAAGGGTACCACAGCTGTCTACCGCCGTCAGGGAACAACCGCTAGGGGACCGCCAGTACAACTGTGTTGTCATAATAGGCTCGGCAGGAAGCTGCCGTCCTGACGGCATCGGAGAAGAAATCGCCAACATTGTAGACCATTGCAGCCCAAGCGGGAACCACGCCGTGATGCGTTCGACTTTTCAGGCTGCTGTACTTGTAATTAAGCCTGGGCGTAGTTCGCAAAGTAGCGCTTCGCGAAGCTACGCAAAGTGCAGTTCGCACTACGCGAGCTACGCGTAGCACTACGCGAACTGCGTAGTGCACTGTTCGCAATGATTGCACAGTGCCGGATGCTTGTCCGCACTGTGCAATCATTGAAAACGGCATCTTGCACAGTGCGAGCTGTCTTTTACTGCCGCTCGAGTAGATTTTTACTCGAGCGGCAGCTTTCTCAACGCGGACTGGTAGTTTCTCATCGCGAGCGGTCGCGAGCATACGCGACCACTCGCAATGAGAAACCTGACCTCCCCGCGTTGAGAATCTCGCTAGGAGGTTTATTTTCCACGCTCGCGATCGGCAACTTGATGTTGCTGATCGCGAACGAGGAAAAAGTCTCGCCGGGATGTCATTTTGCTTGCTCGCGGTCGCCAACTTGACGTTGAGGACCGCGAGCAAGCAAAAAATGACCGCTACGCTACGCATGTTTGCACTGTGCTACGTGCAATTCGCGTTGTGCGAAGTAGCGCAGACTTCGCAAACTACGCGAGCATAGCTTAGTGCTTTGCCCAGGGTTACTTGTAATACAGCGGGCGAAAAACTACCGGTGCAGCAGATTCCTAGGGGCTGCGAATGCGGCAGTCGGATCACCAAACTCATAATCAGGGCCTAAGCATTGTAAGCAGCCTTGAGTATTTGTACAGAATTGTCTCAGCATGACAATTTCTACATAAGATAGAAGACTGTGCGCACCAGGTACTGACCTATGTGCACGTGCTTGATTAGCTTCAGAAAATGGGCTAACTGAAGGCTGCAGGTAATATAACCTTTAGAACCTCCAGACCTTGGGTATTTTAAGTGAACAGTCTCTCTTTGGACAGGTTTTGTATAGAGTGTAACTGTTCTTAGTAGATACTCTTTAATACTCTGTGGTGTATTTCTCATGAAAGTTTCACTGTCTGCAAACAGTGTGGTACAGAGTAAACTCTCTCCATAGAGTAAACACTAGGCCTGGGTGTAGTTCACGGAGTTCCACTACGCGGATCTCTGCGGAATGACCAAAAAACTCTGCCACGCAACGCGGAGTTTAACAAGCGGAGGAGTGCATTACGTTGTGCCCGTCGCGCTAATCTTTAGAGCCGGGTGTTTGTCCCGCGCTGTGAAATCAGCGCGAATGGCACCATGCACAGCACAAGAGGGCGCTGCTTCTGTCTGCCGCTCGAGTAGATATTCTACTCGAGCCGCAGCTTCCTCAACATGACTGGAAAGTTTCTCAACACGAGCGGTGGCAACCATCTGCGACCGCCTGCGTTGAGAAATCTCGTGGTAGGTGGTCTGGAGAAAGATTTTCCGCGCTCGCCAAGTTAAAGTTTGCGAGTGAGGAACAAACTGAGCACACTACGTGGAGCGCGGGGTGGGAAAAACTTTGTGAGCGGAGGGAATTTCATGCCCAGGCCTAGTAAACACTGTCCGCAGTACCCACTTTTGTCCTGATAGTCACTTCATTTCTTAATATAGGTTCAATGACTTTGAAGGGTTTGATTCAGGTAAAGGATGTCTGTAGTAGGGCATCAGTTATGTAATAGAACTTGACGAACAGGAGAATTTTTTTTTCTCTGAACAGTTGTATACAGATTGGACACCGTGTGCAGTAAGGGTTAACCATCTACGTGTGGTTGATTGCTAAATTGGGTCAATGTCGTGCATAACACATGCTTGCTTCACCTAAGGGGGTGATGGCATTAATGATGCATTATATTATTCTGACCTATTTGATACTTTCATACCTCTAATGCCATACTCCTTTATTGAGTAATGTGTGCAAAAGTAGTTTGGATGGTGTCATCAATGATGTCATTTGAGATGTCATAGTGATGTAATATGAGAGGTCATAAACAGTGCATGGCAGGGGTGCAAGTTGACACTGACATTCACTTAACCAAAACGTCACTTTAACCTTTTTGTGTAGATAGATAGATAGATAGATAGATAGATAGATAGATAGATAGATAGATAGATAGATTGATTACCGTCTGGCAGTAGCCAGTAGGTAGTTATAGTTAGGACCATGTTTCCATAGGAAAAGCATGTTTTGTTTTGCCAATAATTTTGGCGCCACTTTTGGAATCTTAACAAAATGTTTGAAACTTTAGTTTTATTTGGTTCAGCTGCTGTGTTGAAAGTTTTGGGGTGATCCATCAAGCAGGGGCTGAAACAAATGCAGTGTCTCCCCTTCTGACTTTAGCGGGGTTTTCTTTGGAGGATACAGTCTCCCACACTAGGGTAAACCTCTTTGATATGATCTTTTAAATTAACTTTCCACTGTAGCGCAATCAATTTGTTGGTTGTGGCATCTACAGAATCATGTCAATACAGAGTGAGCATGGTGGATTCTCTTTTTAACATAAGATCCAATCCGAACACACCCTGGTCCTTGGGTCTCTGCTGCGTTGCAGTTTTAACAAAGAACCACCAGTGGTACTGTATGGTGTCACAAGCTAAGACCAAAGTTTTTCTTTTTCGCCAAAATGATTCAACATGTTCTGCAGTTGCAAGAGCAGTCTGAATTCCCTCCTTGAGAAATCTGTTCATATTCTCTACTAAGCCATTCCAGGTGGGAGAGTATAGAGAAACTTGTAAGTGTTTGATGTGATGAGAGTTAAGGAAACTTTACATTTGCATGGAGGTAAAATGAGACCATTATCGGTGTAAGTTCTACGGGTGCACCTTCAATTGTAAAAATCCTTTGTAGAAATTCGATAAATCCGGTATTTTTTTTGTAAAGCGTGAACTACTCACCCCTACGGGTCTCAAGGCACTGGGGGCCGTCGTGGAAATTAAGTGAGCTATTGCCCAGAGTCACATGGTGCTGAGCTGCCGCCGGAGCCAGGGATCGAACCGTGAGCCCTGTGCTCTGAAGTCAGCTGCCCTGGCCGCTGCGCCACACCCTAACAGCATTAATGTTGGGTGCCGGTGTAAATTCAAAGAGTACCTATTTGGATAAGTAATCTACTAACACCAGCATGTATCTCTTGTGCATGGGAAGAAGTTCTAAGGGGCCAGCAAAGTCAAATTCAAGTTTCGTCCAAGCTTTGAAAGTCCAAGGGGCCATGTGAATACGCATTTCCTTAGTTTTCTTAAGCTTGTCCAAAAGAAAACAGGTGGTTCAACTGTAAATATATTTGGAAATTTAATTGTCTATGGAAGGGCATCAATAAAACTGTTTTACTACTTTCCAAGTAGAACTAACGCCCAGAATGAGCATCTTTGATAAGTGCTTCTCTGATGGAGACTGGGGGCACACATACATCATGTCATAATAAAATACACTTTTGGACTGACAATTTGTTGACTACTTGAATAAAAGGCCTCAATGCAGGTCCCACATTTTTCTCTTTGGGCCAACCTTGCTTCGTATATTTACAAATTGACTGGATGATGGCATAATTTTTAGTTGCTTCAAGCCACTGGTGATAGCTAACAATACCTTTGCCTTCAACAATAACACTCATGGAAGCCACAACACATTCGACTTCATCACCAGTGATATCAGAACAGTTATCATCAGGCATCCTAGATAGGCAGTCTGCACTGAAAATCTTGCGAAATCAACAGTACACTCTTTGTTGTCTGGGACAGAACAACTCCGTGCATAATATGACTTGCATCAACAAACATTTGTTATCACCTATAAAAGGAGTCAGAGCAGGGACAGAAATAATAAGTTGCTTAATTTTCTTAAAATCCTCAGCAACATGGTCTCACCAATCATACTTTTCCTCCTTTTTGAGTAGGTAGCTCAGAGGCTGTACAATAAAAGCATTGCCTTGCATAAATTGCGAATAAAATTCACTGAGACCCAAAAAAAAAGGAAAATAGTGTTCTTGTCCTAGGATGCATCTGCTCTTGAATAGCTTTGACTAACGCAAATGTAGGTTGCATACCTTTTCCACTAATAGTGTGACCTAGGTAGTCAACTTCTTGTGCTAATAATTGACATTTGTCACGTTGTGAAGTGATACCTTTTTGCTTGAAAATAGTAAGTACTTTGTTAAGAGTTGCGATATGTTTGTGTATGCTGTTTGCAAAAATCAGTACATCATCCTGAAAGGCTTGTGCTTCAGTTATATTCATTAACATAGAGACATCAGTTTCTGGAAACCACTGGTGGCTGATGCTAAGCCAAAAGGAAATCTACAGTACTTGTAGACAGCAAAAGGTGTGTTGAATGTGGTAAGTTCTCAAAATTCTGGGGATAAAGGAATTTGATGGCAGGAAGTCCTCTCATTGAGCAGGGTGAAGAATTTGGCTTATTCTAAGTTGGCTAGGAGCACATATGTTTTAAGTAATGGGTGACAATCAATGAGAATATTTTTGTTAAGTGTGAGAAGATCAGCACAGAGGCAAATATTGCCTGATTTCTTGCACATAACAACAACTGGGATGACCCGCTTGGCTGAGCTGGTGGGTTGAATGATACCATTGGAAACCTGATGATCAAGCATTGCCTGAGTTCATCCTCAACACTCAACGGAACCGCTCTAACCTTGTGTACCCCAGGAATTGAATTTTATTTTAATCTTATAATGTGCACGCATTTGTTGATAGCCCTGATTTTCTCAATAAGGATGTCAGGAAATTTGTCAAATATGTGTAACAGAATTAGAAGGGATGTCACCAACAAGTTAAATAGAAGCATCCACTACCCTGACTGGTGGGTCAGCACCAGGTACACGCATGAGACCTAATTTGTTGACATCCTGACAGCCAACTGTGAGTCAACCCTACCTGGCTACATATATGTTAGTGGTGATGGTGCGATCAAGACACGTTAGGCTGTCTGTCAAATAGCCAAGCTTATCAATGTCCTGCTCCCCATATGCCATGTGGTGAACACCAGGAACTGTAAGGGAGTGGTTGGCTTCCCCCCCTCTGTTGAAAGAAGAAAGAATCAGAAATGGTGGTAATGGGAGCACCTGAATCAGCTAGCATGTTAAGAGTGAGCGTAAACGTGAAGGGTGACTTCACATAAAGGATTTACATCAGTTCAGTAACAACATCTAAAGTGAGCACTAAACCAGACAAATCAACAGACCAATCCTCTAAAGCAGCATCCTAACTATTAAACTTTCAAGATGCTTTGAAACTTCTGCAGACGCTGTGAAAGTGACAGATGTTTTTGCACGTAACACAGTGTTTGACTTGAGCTCGGCAATTAGGATTATTACCAATGTGATTCCAAGAACCACACCTAAAACATATAGTATTTGATGCTTGTGAAGCATTTTTACCACCTCTGTTTTTCACAGAAATGGCATCAATAGTTCTGACAGCATTTACCACTGTTGCAGTAGACATTGCAGTCTTGAGTGATGAGCCTATTGGAAATTATGGATGGTTCAATGTTCTTTGCAAAGTCTATGACTTTTGTAAGAGTGGGATCTACACAAGATAGAAGTGTCTATTGAACTTTTTATGAAAAACAACTATAGACAAATGGGTCTCAAGTGTACACATCAAAAGCAATCTCAAAATTGCATGTAGAAGCTGTTAGACCTGGCATCCTTGGTGTGTTTTTCCTGTCTGTTTGCTTGGGACCTCCTGTTTTTGACGGTTTGCTGCATTTTGTTTTTGCTGGTTTTTGTACCCATGGCACTTTATCCCTGCTGTTCAGTGCTAAAGTGCAAGTACTCACTGTGTAGATTACTATTATGATTGGTTATCCATGAATGGAATATTTGATTTACTGGTAAGTCCCTAGTAAAGTGCACTGTGTGTGCCCAGGGCCTGTAAATCAAATGCTAATAGTGGGCCTGCAGCACTGATTGTGCCATCCACATGAGTAGCCCTGTAAACATGTCTCAGGCCTGCCACTACAGTGTCTGTGCATGCAGTTTTAAATTGTCATGTCGACCTTGCAAGTGCACTCACTTGCCAGGCCCTAACCTTCCCTTTTTCTACATGTAAGGCACCCCTAAGGTAGGCCCAAGGTTGCCCCATGGGCAGGGTGCAGTGTATGTAAAAGGTAGGACATGTGCTGGTGTGTTTTACATGTCCGGATGGTGAAACACTGCCAATTTCGTTTTTCACTATTGCAAGAACTATCTCACCCATAGGTTATCATTGGAGCTGCCTTGTAACATCTTAAAAGTGTAACTTTCAATTGGAAAAAGATAGAGCATTGGAGTTTGGGTTCCCTGAATTCAGAATTTATAGATACATCTTTTAGCGAAGTTAGTTTTTAAATTGTGTGTTTGAAAATGCCACTTTTAGAAAGTGGGCATTTACTTGCTTTACCATTCTGTGTCTCTAGCTGCCTGTGGAATCAACGTCCGGTTTAGACTGACATGAGCTGTTTGTGCATTCACTCTAGACAGTCACACAAAAGGAAGCTGAGGTGTGCCCTGCAAATCCTGATGGCCCATCACCATGCTGATGAGCCTTCCTGAGCTAGAGTGGTGGTAGGAGTTGTCACTGACACCTGAATAGGGCTGTGCCTGTCCTCTCACAATGCTGTCTCTGCCCGCTTGTAGTGTCTGGAGCCAAGTTAGGGTAAGGCAGGGCCTTGCGCACTACAACGTCTTTCTTTTGAAGTATGCCTACTTCAAAGGCCAAACGGGGTATAGGTATTAGACCTGCGACCCCACATTTTTAGAATATTTCTGGACTGAGGAATCTGCCAGGAAGAAGAGCTATCGAGCTGTCAGGAGGGACTGCCAGATTGCTCTGTTGCTTTGCTGTGTTGGCCTGCAGATGCTGCTTCTGTCTTGGGCAGTGAAAGGACCTCACTTTGCTGTTTTGATCCTGCTTTCCAAGTTTATCCAAGGGCTTGTGTGTGCTTGCCCTCTGTTGGAAGTCTCTGGAACATCAAAGACTTCACCTACAGCACCTGGACTCCATTACTGGGAGTCCCCACCTGTCAAGTGGTGGCAATTCCAGTTCTGGGCCATTGGAGGTGTAACTCCAAGAAAATCATTCCCGACACGGCTGCCTGCACCGAAGCCATGGTCACTGCTCGGCTCTCACTGACGATGAATCTTCACACTGACATCAATGCTGCTGCCTGCACCGTGGCCTGAGGGCACGCTCGTGAGGTGCACGACGCATCACCTCATCCCAACTTGCAGCCTCTGGTTCCACGATGCCATTGACTTAGACTACGTCTCTGATGCCGCTGTCTGCTGGGACGAGATGGGCGTGTTCCACCAGGAAGTAAGGAGACAACTTGCCTGGGGCCTCCACCTGTGCCAACCAGTTTTCAAAGAACTTCACCGGGTCCACACCCTCAGCTCATTCTGGGAAGCCCACTATATGCAGGTTATTTCGGCAAGAACGCCCCTCAGAGTCATCCGCTCCAGCTTCTAGCTCCAGGGCCTTAGTGGTGAGTGTGCAAACTTGGCCAACTACGTCTGTTATCGATGGCCATAGCTCCGTTATCGTGCTTTCATTGTGCATAATGCAGTTCGCAAGTTTTCACTGATCATCCCTCAGCATGCTCAGCTGAACTGCCATGGCATACACCATGGCATGCAGATTGTGCCTCGTATCTGGTATGGCCTCCAGTATCTTGTCCAGTTTGGTGTCAGTGTGCATCTGTGATCTGGCATTCGCCGGGGCCTCCTAGTCGAAGTGGACCGCCGCATCAGCACTTGGGCGCCCCTGCGGTTGGGGTCCTGCTCAACCTTGATGCCCCATGGTCAGTCGTCGTTATTAAGTTGGTCTAATTTTCGTGATCCAACTCCTCTTCACTCAGGGGTCCCAGCAATCAAGCCGTAGGGCCGTTGTGGACCTGCCTGGTTCCCAGAACGCTCTCACTAGTTTGTGCGGAGGGGATGTACGAGCAGTCCCACAGGGAGGAAACTCCAGCCCTCAGGCGCTTAATTTCAGGTCTATAGCAGGGTAGATTCATGAGGACATAGGCACTACTTTCCTCCTCGAAGCATGGGGCCTGTTGCCCTCTGGGTAGGTCTCCTCCCTAATGCAGTGAGACCACTCAGCTGGACCCACCTCTCAACTGGATCAAGTAACCATCCCTTCTTGCGGGGCAGGAGCAGTCCTACGCCACACCGAGGATGGTTCGTGTCCATCTGCATGCAGGAAGGCCTCCTGCACCAACCCTCCTCACAAGTCAAAGCATCAGGTCAGTGAAGCCGCTGATTTCAGGACTTACTAGGCACTACTATGCTCTTATCTTTACCTGCCTTCCCGCAATCCAGGCTGATAGGAAGCAGAGCGGCCTACCCATTGGGAGCTCGAATGGCATGCAGTGCAGAACTCTCAGCCTCCTCCTCTCTGCAGTATTAGGCTGCACTATGAGGCAAATATCAGGATGGAGGAAGGAGAACAGGTTTTTTTTTTGTTTTATATAGCGCGAACTAGACCCGAAGGTATCAGTGTGCTTTACATGAGCATCAGTTGCGTTACAGACACCTTCATTTTTATGTCGAGCCTAGCGGCAGCGCGCATTCACTGCTTGCTCTGCGAGACTGCTGTAGTAGAATATGGGAGAGAAACCGTGCCCACTCTCCTCCCATATTTCCCATTGGCTTGTGTCATTGTCTTTCGTAAATGCTGGCTTCAGATTCGTTAATAAGCTTGTTAGTCTCTCCTTAGGATGGCCTTGTCTTCATTTGTACACTCCCATGGCGACTGGCCCCTTTACTTCGGTTGTTTCACAGGACCTGTTATTTATTCTGTAAGCACTATTAACTTTATTGAGTTTCTCTTACTGCAGGCCGGACATGCGAAACCGCTTGTGTTTTTCTAAGCAGCACGGCCACCCGCGTAACACGGGCCCCTGCTTTAAATCACTTTAACCTGGCATTATCTTATGTCTGTTTCAACCCCCCCCCAGTAAAATGTATTTAGAAATGATTAGCAAATTAAGTCATGTGAATTCCAGGTAGCACATAATCCTGTGCTAATGGGCTGAAGCTAACAGCACATCTGTGTTACATGTCATCTGTACTATAGCCACCTGACGGGTTGTTTTCAAAAACCACCAAAACCATCACCACCATTACCACCACCACCAATACCACCACCACCAATACAACCACCATCAATACCACCACCTCCACCAATACCACTACTACCAATACCACCACCACCAATACCACCACCACCAATACCACCACCACCAATACCACCACCACCAATATAACCACCAGCACCACCAATAACACTACCACAACCACCAATACCACCACCAATACCACTACCACCACCACAATACCACTACCACCAACACCACCACCAATACCACCACCTCCACCTCCACCAATACCACCACCTCCACCAATACCACCACCAATACCACCAATAACACCACGTATACCACCACCACCAATACCACCACCACCAATACCTCCACCACCACCAATACCACCACCACCAATACCACCAACACCACCACCAATACCACTACCACCACCACCATTCCCACTACCACCACCACCGATACCACCACCACCAAAAACACCAATACTACCACCACCACCAATACCACAACCTCCACCACCATCAATACCACCACCACCAATACCGATACCACCACCAATACCACCCTCAACACCAATACCACCACCACCAATACCACCACCACTAATACCTCCACCACCCCCAATACCAATACCACCACCAATGCAAATACCACCAATACCACCACCACCAATACCACCACCACCAATACCACCACCACCAATACCAACACCGCCAATACCAGCACCAATACCACCACTAATACCACCACCACCAATACTACCACCAATACCAGCACCACCAATATCACCACCAAATACCACCACCACCAATACCACCATCACCAAAACCACCACCACCACCAATACCACCACCACCAATACCACCATTACGAATACCACCACAGCCAATACCACCACAACCAATACCTCCACCACCACCAGTACCACCACCACCAATACCACCACCACCACCAATACCACCACTACCACCAATACCAACACCACCAATACCAATACCAACACCACCTATACCAACACACCCAATACCAACACCACAAAAACTACAACCACCAGTACTACTACCACCACCAATACCACTACCACCTTCAAAACCACCACCACCAATACCAATACCACCACCAATACCAATACCACCATCAATATCACCAATACCACACCACCAACACCACCACCACCAATACCAAAACCACCACCACCAGTACCACCACCAATACCACCACAACCAATACCACCACCACCACCAATACCACCATCACCACCAATATCACCACCAACACTACCACCAATACCACCACCACCAATACCACCATTACCACCATCTTTACCACCATCTATACCACCACCACCACCAATACCACCACCACCAGTACTAATACCACCACCAGTACCCATACCACCATCAATACCAATACCACCATCACCAATACCACCACCACCACCAATACCACCACCAATACCCCACCACCACCATAAATACCACCACCAATACCACCACCAGTACCACCACCACCAATACCACCACCAACACTAGTATCACCACCAGCAATACCACCACCACCACCACCAGTACCACCACCTCCACCAATGCCACCACCAATGCCAATACCACCACCTCAACCAATATCACCACCACCAATACCACCAATGCCACCACCAACACCAGCACCACCAATACCATCAATACCACCACCAATAACACCACCACCAATACCACCACCTCAGCGCCTCTCGCTCACTAGTAATAGCAGGGGCACTGTACGAGGCCTGAGCTGCAGCCGAGACCATCCCTCTCTACCTACATGCCTGCCATAAAGCACAGCCCGCCCTGCACCAGGAGGTGAAGCCAGGGCCCTACTACAGCTGGAGTGTGTTTTAGTAGGCCAAAGATAGCAATGACATTACGCAATGTCACACTGCACACTCAGATCAAGGAGAGGGCAGGATATAGCCCCCCTCCCGCTCTTCCTCCTGAGCCATGACAGTGTAATCACAGAGCAAAAGATGTTAGAGCGCTTTGTTGGTGTTTATAGCTCGGATCATATGTAACTCTCACTTCACAATTTGTGCCTGTGTAATTTATAACACTTACACATCTTCTTCACTGCACTCTTTATCACTACTTTGAAGACGTCATAGGCCGGTCTCTTCCTCTGATATATACAATCTAACAAGCGGTCGCGAAGGCCCTTTATTGCAATGCAATACGTCTCGCATTTGGGCGGTTTTAAGCTATTAGTATTGTTAATGAAAATGCCTTTTATTTATGTTTTAAAACCCAAAACATAAATAAAAGGCATTGTCATTTACAATGCCAATAGCTCAAACCTGCGTGAATGCAAGACCTATTGCATTGATAATGCTTGTTTTTGTTAGGCACAGGGAGATTAAGTGATTTGTCCAGAATCACAGGATGTTGAGCGTCCTTGCCAAGACTCAAACCTGGTTCCCCAGCTTCAAGGTCGACCGTTCTATCCGGAAGGCCACAGTTGTAGGCCCTCGTTACCCACCTCCGTAACTACATGGAGGTACCAGGTTTTTTTTTAGGACACCCGATGCTCAGTGCTGCCACCCCTTCCCTGCAGTACAGCCTTCTGTCAGGGGGTATAGTGATGGGCAGACGCCCCGTAGTTCAGTCTTGCACGTGTTGAGGGTGTGTGTATTTCAGGCCACCTAGCACCTAGTACGGCCTACCCCCGCCACGTGGTGTTCACCCCATTTTTCTTTGTTTACTGCATGGAAGCAGTCCTATGCACGGTCCTATGCAGCGCCTCTATTTGGAGAGTGTCTGTGCTATGCAGCTGATTGTTGTCCTCTTTTCAGCAATCACCACGCTGTCAGCCACATTGCATCTTCGTCTACAGGAGCCCGGCCGCACACCTGTTCCATGAGTGTGCCAACCGCCAGGGCCCCCTGTGGGGAAGTCCCGCAGGGTCCAGGCAGCCTCAGACGTTTTTGTCCATCATGGAGGAGTTCTGCAGGATTCAGGTAATCACAGAAGTCTTCGTCTCTTCGTCCTTCACCACAGCAACCCATGCATCTGGAGCGCGTCACAGCCCCAAGGGACCATGCGTCAGCGTCAGGCTGCGGTGCAGGCCTCGTAGGCCTGAGAAGTCCCTGAGGGCATAAGCTGGTGCCCAGTGCCCACCTTGAAACCGCTAAGAGTGGGGTCTCAGAAGCCAGCGGGCGTTGAAGGATCGTGTGTCTCCCACTGGAGCCATCCTAAAACCAGGCCACCATCTTGCAGCAGTTGGCCACGCCCCTAGGTCTTCCACTCTCTTCATCAAGCTTTACAGAAGGGCCTGCAGTTTTTAATCCAGAGTCCCCTCGACTGTGATGGTCTGTAGCACAGTATATCAAAGGGCATTGTCACATTAACAAATCCAATGTTTCTAAACAGACCCTATGGGGCCAAAAGCTGCATGAGCAACCATGGCAGGAGGGAGGATTTCGTCCCTGAGTTTAGATTGGGACAGGCCCTCTTACCCATGGCCAAAGAGTTTGTCAATGTCATTGATGCATCACTCCAGAAGGCTGTCTCTGCTGCATTTGAACCGCTGGGCAGACAAATCCTCTGCCTGGTAGCGCAGAGGAACATAAACTTCACAATGGGGAAAGGACCGAACCCCTTTGTCGGAGACCCTGCATAACCGGGGAAAGGGCAAAGCTCCAGGGAAAGCTCTGGCTAAAGGCAGGAATGTGGCAACTAGTTGTCCCCTGCTGTGGATTCCTTCAGTAGGTTACGAAGTGAATTCCTCAAGAGATGTGCTTTCCACACTGGTGATACCCCGCAGGATGTGGCAAACATCCTTATAATGAAGATAGAGAGACCAGAGAAGATACATGGATCAGAATGAGGAGTCCTGGAGCGATTCTGGTCCCAGCTGCCCAAAGAGACTCCAAAAAAACACAGGGTTGACTCCAATCCCTCTGAGAATATAGAAGAAGTCAGGGAACCTCTGGGCATGTGGAACCAAGACAGGAGGACATTTGGCGTCAGGCATGTGCTGAATGTCCATGACCTTGTCTCTCAAAGTAGCAGCTGAGGCCACGGTACCAGAAGCCTCTAATGCGCCGGAAGGCACATCAGGTGAGCCTAACCCTTTTTTCTCTTCCAAAGGTGGGGTGCAAGGTAAGCCAGTTTATTCACAAATGGAGGGAGATTATGGGGAATGTGTGGGTCCTGCACACAATTCAAGGGTTTCAAACAGAATTCTACAGGACCCTCGTGTAACACAGCAACCCAATCTTTTGTTCTCCTACAACAGTGAATCAATGACAATAGATGCAGAGGTACAGGCACTGCTAGACAAGGGTGCAATAGTGCCAACAGTTGTGCACCCAAAGGGGTTCTTAAGCAGTATCGTTTTGGTACAAAAGGGGACGGTGATAAATTCTAGGGAGTTCAATGGTTGCTTGATCTACCAACACTTCAATATGGAGGGCATGTACCACCTCAGGGATATTCTAAGACTGAACAACTGGCTCACCAGGATGGATCTAAAGGATGCATATCTTATGAGCCCCATCTTCGCACCACAGAGGCAGTTTCTACAGTTCACCTGGAGGGGACAGGCGTTCAAATTTTCCATCCTTCCTTTCGGACTCTCCTCAGAGCTTAAGAGAATTGAAAGTTTCCTTCACCTTAGCTAAGAAATGTTGTATTCTGTCGCAATGCATGGCTCTTTGTAATCCATCACATTGAGTAGGATTGACAGGATATTGGCTGTGTGCCCTCTTGCCAGAGGTTCTATGCACCACGGGTCAAACGTTAAAGGACTGAAATTCACCTTGGAGTAGACCATTTTGAAATGGGTTGGATTGAAGGCCATCTTGAAATGACTTGGACGCGTCATGGAATGGTGAGGGTTTGGGAACCATATACGATTGGTATGGGATTCAAGCAAAAATAGTCTGGGGTCAATCTTGGATTAGGTTTGGGCCAAATATTGATTAGTCTGTGATGCGTCTTGGCATAATGTGATTTAAAGGCAATCTTGGACTATCCAGGGCTGCGGCATTGCATCCTGGTGTGCTATGGGTCGGGCCATTCTTGGAATAGCCTTTGGCCTGACTGTATCCTGGAATGGTACCGGTTGGTGGTAATTGTGTAATGGTCTATGGTGGTTCTTAGAATGGGGTGCATTGTGTACGAGAGTGAAGTCCATCTTGCACTATACCACGTTATGTGCCATATTGAAATAGCCATGGCTCGGGACAGATTAGGAAAATCTGTGATTCAGCTTAGAGAAACTTGGGTCCATCTTCGAATGGCTTGACCTGAGGGGTATCCAAGTCTCTGCTAGACTTGCAAAAGTAGCCAGTGAGGCTTGTGGCACCGGTCACTACTTATATCCTGCTGCTGCCTCCTCTACCCTGTCAAACATCAGCCAGCCAGCATTATACCAGCCTTTCTTACATGAAATAGATCAAGCCACGTACACACACCACCTTCCACTCATTGGCCTCTTAAGCGAGGCCTAAAATCATCTCTCCTTTGACCAAGCTGGCAAAAGAAAATCCTATAGGGCATCCTCACCTGGATGTACAAATCAGAGGGTAGAGCTGGACACTGACTATCTTCTTTCTAGATAAATTATGGTTTTGTAAGGGCCAAATGCCCTGCATCTTTAACCTCACACAGCACAGTAGGTTACCTCATCCTGTCCAGTCTTTCTTCTCTTCTCACCACCATCTCAAGCATGTTAAGCACAGAAACCAACTCAGCACAACACCCACACACCTTCAACCCAAGCAAACTCATCAACATACCACCCACAGAAAACATCAATTAGTTACAGTCTTGCATGTAGTAGACATAATCCCCTCTCAAAGCCTGGAATGCATCTAGAGGAAAGCCTCAGCCCAACAACCTTGTACATTTTCATATTCTGAAACCTGTCTACCTTCTAAACTAGCCACAAGAATTAAGGAAAGGCACAGGACATATCAGTACTTTGCAATATCATAAAAATATGATTCATATATCACAATAGGTAAGAAAGAAATAGAAAACAAAATCCATCTGAGATCTTTGTGTTTTTATTTTCTTGTCTTTTATTCATAATATTTTCATTTTTCTCAATATGTGCTGTACCTACAAACATAGCCAACACGTGTTTCGTCCCTCATGGCTCAAAGGCGTGGGGCTTTTCTTTTTCAAGGCTGTACAATTTCATCACATACATACATTTAAAACTTTGAATATATAAAGAAAACGGGAAAAATAAGGAAAAAGTATAATAAATCAGTTAAATTCTCAGAAATATAATATATGATGTGATTGATAGTTGACTCTGTAGACTTGTGTCATGTTGGTGAGAAAAGCGCTCTGTGAAGCTCGGCGCACGTGATGGTGTGAGAGGTCCTCAAATGTTCCCAAAGTTTTGTGAAATGGTGCAGATGCACAAGACAGAATTGAACATGGCTAACCTTTTACAAGAAGAGCAAATACAGAAAAGAGGTTTTGTATTAGGAAACTTCATGGCGCTCATAATTCGTAGAATTCATGCATCTAAGGTGGTGGTGGGAGGCGCTTATGAGTTAATCGAAGGAACTGATTGTGGCCCTCTGGTGGTTGTAGGAGGGGCCTATATTATATGCATGTGTATGGGTCTTCATTGCTGATCACGGCTTATGGTAGCTGCACTTACTGTAACGTGGCAGGCTAAGAAAGTCACAGCGGTCCTAGAAACAGTGTTGCTTGTGAGTTGTTCAGTTCTAAGCCAGGGCTTTGCTGAGGGTGGGAGACTTTTTAAAGTCAGAAGTTATCTGCAATTGCCACCATGGGGAGTGGCTACTAGTGAACCACAACAAAAGAGTGCCAACCATGAAGGAAGAGCTAGCAAGAGAAATCACTATAGTTATTTAAAAGAACCCTCACTCAGGCACGCCAGATAGTCCTACTCCACTGAGTCAAAAGCTTTTTCAAGTCCACTAGTAGACGTTCCCCTGAACCTTGTGCACCAAAGTTAATAACCATACATTTATTGTGTACATACCTACCATTCCATCTACTTGTCCAGAGAAATCATTGTTTTAACATCTTCCTCATTTATTGTATTCAATTTATTAAAACACCCTTCTTCGACCGCCTCCTTGACCCCTTTAACGTTTCTCACAGAGATGCCTATCCTTAGCTAACTGATATATGGCCGCTGGAGTGGTTCACTAGTATAGATAAACAACAGGAGAGAGAGGGAAAGTAACTGGAGCCACTCTTGGTCCCCCTAAATAATATCAATTAAACAACAAAAGAGTGCGAACCATGAAGGAAGAGCTAGCAAGAGAAATCACTATAGTTATTTAAAAGAACCCTCACTCACCAACCTAGTTGGTGACATGCTTCATCATTGGGTTCCCACCAGAGAGGCCGAGTGCCTCCCTGGTGTGCTACGACGCCTGGCTACAGCGGAGCAGGTTTTATTGTGTAGCGTGAGTGCAATGAGTGAGTGAAAAAAATGTGGTTAAAAAGTGCCTTTGTTTTATCCCAAAACATTTTTAATGGTGGAAAACTAGGCACCGTTAAAAACAAGTGTGTCGGATGCTTCAATACCTGGTGTTAATTGACCAAGTGCATCCTAATGTGAAAAGAAACAATCGGTCAACATGTTTCTGCTTCTTAGTGTATTCTGTGAAGCATTCATCAGGACCAACACACTACGGCTGTATGCGCACGCTAAGGCGCACCCTAACCTGTGGTGGAATATACCGAAAAACTCACGGTTATCATGCAGCCTTCAGGATTCCTGAAAGCCGTTAGTATCTGTGGAAAAAAAACATACAGACAAGACAGAACAAGTCACAAAAGCCCATAATACATTGAAATTTGCGTGCTCGAAAGTGTTTCTTGAGTGATCACACTCATGCCATTGTTTGTAGTGCTCTTCCAAGTGCAGCAGTAGGGATCTTTGCTAGCGAAATATAGTGATGGATTCGTGATGGTGATATTTGTTCCTTTAACACTAACACGTTGTGCTAGCCAAAGTGCTCTGATGGCGTGATCAATTATTTGTATGGCACCAGACCATGGAGTCATGGGAACAGGCATAGATTAATGCACATTTACACGGGCGTTACCGGCAGAAGACTGTTAAAAACCGAGAACATGACTCTCCACACACACCACGAGAGGACGTAAAACACGTGGGGCTGGTGGGTAAGGCAGGTTTGTAGGCATGGTTGAGAGAACACAGGTTTAAAAACATATGTTTGAAAAAATGTGTATACACAGGGCTTACGTGAAGTACCGATTAACCTCACAACATGGGTCCTGGTGGGGGGCGGCGACTTATAGTCACACTCTGTAGGGGTTAGAAAAAGTGTAACGTCACGTTACAGACATCTTATTCAAAGTATTACCTTGGTCCGTTGATATGGTCATAGTAACGCTCACTTCGTCAAAGTCAATCGCCCATACGACACCTGCATACTCCCTTCCGCAGACCCCGAGGATGCCGAGGGGTCTGCGTCTGGAGTCTTTAAAGGAAGTGTCTGGCAGGGAAATCGGTTCTGCGCGTCACACGCCAGTGTCACGTGGTGTGATGACGCTCCGCTCACGTGATTACGTGATGCGTGTGCTAGCGCTGTAGAAAAAGACTGCAAAGCTCACTATCTGATTGAGTGACGAGGAAAACCAACCTCAACAAAGCTTTATTAATACGGTATTGCGCCTTAAAGCTGCTGTCTCATTATGGGATAATAAAGTTTCAAATGAAATAACAAACTTTGTATAGAAAAATCTTCCTATTAGGTTTTTGTTACACGGTACAAAAATACAGTTTTAATGGCACAGAACACAGTTTATTTTGGGGCAAAGTACAGGTGAAAAACGGATTTTGACCAGGCTTTTTGCAGAAATAGGGCCCCAGCCAGGCTACTGTCAAAAATTGCAGACTTTAGCGATTTGGTTAAACTATAGGGTGTGATGAAAAAAAACATTCTGTTCAGTTTTTTTGACACAAGATGAGGAAGGGAAACTCCTCGGGTAGCCTCAAGAGTCATATTTCAGAATTAGTGCATGGGAGAGGTTTTGTGTGCGATCCTCATGGTATATTTCCAATTCCAGGTGATCCTAGTTTTTAGGGGATAGATATGTACACTCCACGCACAGTAGTAGAAACAGAGGTCCCTTGCTCAGAAGGAAATTTGGTGTTTTATATATAGGAGCAGTGGAAAGATATTATTCCTAATGAGAGATTTTGAACCACGACATCCTACTCCAAATAATGGGCTCATGGGACAGGGACTCACAAGAATTAGAACGTTTTTAGCTTCAGCGCCTCATCACTGAGCCCCAGGGAATATTATCATTGAGTCCTTGCACATGTGTAGAAAGGCGATAGATCCATCGTTGTTCCTTCTCGAACAAAATATTTGCGATGATCTGTTTCCAAGTTTGATTTGTTCAATAACAGTCCAGCGCAAGTCGTTGGTAGTGTGGTTAGACTGTAAAAAATGGTCGGTCAGCTTGGTGGTGTTCTTTTTACACCGTATATTACTCCGGTGTTCGCAAACCTGTTGTTTTATTTTTCGAGTGGTCATCCCCACATATTTTGATCCGCACGGGCATGTGATTAAGTAAACCACATTCATCGAATTACAATTCGTGTGCGCACGTTGTGTCCACGTTTTTCCACTCTCCAGACCCAGTGTTTTTGTAGGTGTAGTCAAATGGCAAACGCTGCACGACCTGCAGGGGAAATGACCTGTGACTCTGGGGAGACCCCAGGCATTGAGCACCGAGGGGTCTTCGTCACTGTTCGTTCTTCTTGGTCGTGTGTGCACTAACGCGTCCTTAATGCTTCTTGCCTTCTTAACCCCTTGTATGCTCATGACGGCTCCCGGCCGTCATGCGTCCCGGTGGGCGTGTGCGCACGACGGCCGGGAGCCGTCCGAATCCCCGCCCACTAATGGAAACGCCCGCACAGCGCGGAAATTCCGCGTGCACGGAAGGGGTTAAAAGAGAACAGAGGTTTTTCCCATTTAATATTGTTACTTTCAAGGATCCGCCAATGTTTTCTGATGGATTTTGTAATAGCGTTAGACGCAGTACTGTACGTCGTGACACAAGTAAGTGTTTTTTTATATCGCCCAACTGAATTGAATGATATTATTGTTGTTTTATGTCCTGTGTACTGTACTTTTATGATTTTAATTAATCGAATAAAGTGATTTGACTGACTGACACAAGTAAGTGGAACTTCATCAATCAATTTGGGTGTATCCTCCAGGAGAGCCTCCCTGGGTTGCTCTTTTACAGCTCTTCTTAAGTATCCTCTCTGGGTAGCCTCGCTTTTGTAGTTTTCTTGTAAGATTGCGAGCGATAGTCCTGCACCTTACTGCAGTTACGCCTTATGCGAAGGTACTGTCCATAAGGGAGATTTTCCCGCAGAGGTCTTGGGTGGAACCCAGGTTGTTTTTAGCTGTGGGTTTATAATGGGTTTTCATGAGTAGTCTGCCTTCTGACTTCATTATAACCACATCCAGAAAGATCATTTCTTCTTTATGGAAACAATTTGTGAACCTCAGGTTGGGATCGCAGGTGTTGATCCAATCAAAGAATTCCAACAGTGTGCATTCAGGACCTTGCCAGATGACAAAAACGTCATCTATATATCTCTTCCAGAAGGATATATAGGACATGTACGGGTTATCTATAGTCAGTATGTGCTTGCACTCAAAGTCGTGGACATAAAGTCCAGCTACGCTCGGGGAGAATGTACTGCCCATTAAAGTTCCTGTGGACTAAAGGTACAGGTCCCCCCTGTACTCGAAAAAAAAATTCTTGAGTGCTAGGGTGGCACAATCAATAACAAACTGCCTGGGTGTCTGGAAATCCCAAGTAGCTGCATTCAAAGCCTCACTGAGGACCCAAATAGTTTCATCCTGGGGAATGCTGGTGTAAAGACTCTCAATATCCAGATAGACCAGTATAGTCGAGTCATTGCCTACTATGAGCTCTTGCAGGAGAGCCAAGAGGCTTTTGGTGTCTTTCAGATAAGTAGAGGTCTTTTGAATGAGGGGTTTCAAGAAGAAATCACAATACTTTGACAGAGGCTCTAATAAAGAACCAATACCTGAAACGATTGGACGTCCAGGTGGTGGTGTTCTATTGTTATGGGTTTTTGACAAAGTATAAAAATATGGAATGATACCATCCCCTCTTGTTAGGAAGTCCGCCTCGTGCTTGGTAATGTACCCATTAGCCTCCGCGCATTCGACCAAGTTGGTAATCGTGGCCTTCAATTGGGGTGAAGGATCTGTGGGTAGTGGGGTGTAATTCCTGCGGTCATCTAAGAGGCGCCTGCACTCTTTATCATAATCAATGGCGTCCTGAATAACAACCCCCCCCACCCTTGTCTGCTGATTTAATGACAATGGAGGTATTGGACTGTAGAGATTCCAGAGCCTGAAACTCTGCCGCACTAATGTTTTTAAACACTCCTGTTTCTTCAAAAGCCTTTACATCATTAAACACTGCCTGTTCAAAAGCACTTCTTTCAGCTGGTACCGTGTGGGGTGGAGGAGTAAATGTCAATTTTGGTCGCAAACCTGTGTCGCTGGGGTGGTCGGGTGCCTCAATGGGTCTTTGTTTCTCAAAAAAGAATTTCAGTTTCAATTTCCTGAAAAACTCCGCCAGCTCACAGTGCAACCGAAAGCGATCTAGGCTGTAGGAACAAAACCTAGCCCCTTTTCCAGGACCATGCATTCTGTGTGTGTCAAGCTCACAGAGGAGATATTGGTGACTAAACTCTCTGATTGCTGGTTCCTGCCTGGTGGTCCCGGGATTTGATGTGTGTGTTGTACCCGACCATCTCCTCCTGTTCCCAGTGGACCTGATTCATCCCTCTTCTCTTCCCGCGACCTTTCCAGCCTCTCTCTAAAAAAGGCGGTCGATATGTGTTCTGTAGGTACGGTGGTACTGGCAAAAAGGATGGGTTCCAGCCCATCATTGGGAACTAGGGTTGTTGGAACTGGTTATGAAAGCCACCGCCCCCCGGTGTGGGAAAAGGTTGCCAGTTCTGTTGGTAGTGGTATTGTCTATTTCTTCCCCTGCCCCGCTGTCTGGGTCTATAACTACCCCCACTTGACCCACTCGTTGTGGATGCATCATCATCTGATACATCCGAGTTGTTTGTGTTTCTAGGTGGGGGGGTGTAGTCAGGGTTGGCATAGGGATAGACTTTCGTGAATGCAAAGCGTTTCAGATCTTTTTGAAATTTTTGGACCCACTTGTTTTTAACGGTGCCTAGTTTTCCACCATTAAAAATTTTGGGGGATAAAACAAAGGCACTTTTTAACCACATTGTTTTCACTCACTCATTGCACTCACGCTACACAAAAAAACCTGCTCTGCTGTAGTCAGGCGTCGTAGCACACCAGGGAGGCACTCGGCCTCTCTGGTGGGAACCCAATGATGAAGCATGTCACCAACTAGGTTGGTGAGTGAGGGTTCTTTTAAATAACTATAGTGATTTCTCTTGCTAGCTCTTCCTTCATGGTTCGCACTCTTTTGTTGTTTAATTGATATTATTTAGGGGGACCAAGAGTGGCTCCAGTTACTTTCCCTCTCTCTCCTGTTGTTTATCTATACTAGTGAACCACTCCAGCGGCCATATATCAGTTAGCTAAGTATAGGCATCTCTGTGAGAAACCTTAAAGGGGTCAAGGAGGCGGTCGAAGAAGGGTGTTTTAATAAATTGAATACAATAAATGAGGAAGATGTTAAAACAATGATTTCTCTGGACAAGTAGATGGAATGGTAGGTACATACACAATAAATGTATGGTTATTAGCTTTGGTGCACAAGGTTCAGGGGAACGTCTACTAGTGGACTTGAAAAAGCTTTTGACTTAGTGGAGTAGGACTATCTGGCGTGCCTGCTGCAGAAACTTAAGTTTGGTCCCAAGATTAGAAACTATGTTCAACTACTTTACATAGATGCGATAGAATGGGTCAAATTGGGTGGGGTAACCTCAGGCTTGTTTCCGATGCAGAGGAGCACGCAGCAGGTTTCTCTGTTGTGCCCATTGCTCTTCTCATTGGCAGTCGAACCACTTGTTCCTGGATCAGGATCAATGCCCAGGCCAGGGGGTTTGAGTGGGCACCGGGGGTCACTGATAGAATGGCACTATACACCAATGATGTCTTAGTGCTCCTGAGGGATCTGAAGGGTCATGTCTGAGTGTGCTGCAGATATGTGGCAGGCTTATGGGGCTCCACATCAACAAAACCAAATTTTCTGTTTTTAGTCAGGATCCCCTCAGGACCCGAGATGGGAAAGAGATTTGCAAGTCATCTTGTGAAGGCTCAAATAAACGGGCATCTATGCAACACTACCTTGCACCAGACACATCCAGCCATAAATTGACAGGTTGGCGATGTAAAATTTTGGGATGCCATCCCGTTGGCATTCTTGGGTTGCTCCATGAATTTTAAAATGGTGCCTTGTCACACTTACTCAGTTACAGAACCACCCCCAATGCAATCCTAGATTTTTCTTACATGAAGATGAACTTACTTAGAGGATTTTTGCGGCACTATAATAGACCTCGATTAACTTTGCAGAAGTGTTTCAAATCCACATTCAAGGTGGGCATTGCAACATCTGATATTACCTCCTATTAGAGGGCAGCACACCTGGTGATTCCAAATGGGTGGTGGTATGACATGGGAGATCCGGTTTATGCAGCAAAGAAATGGGCCATGGGGATCCAGTTGCTACACTTATTGTATGGAGGGACAGCTGCTCTTTCTCTGCCACCACTACCAACCTCATGCTTCAAATATGGCATGATACACTCAAGGGCAAGGGATGGAGACACAAACTTACTTAAGAAACATCTCTGTGGGCAGAAAACTTGGCTTAGACAGGTGTAGGATTGCCAGCATTCCGGCAATGGGACACCCTAGCAATCTTTGTTTTAAGCAGTGCCATGTCAGGGATGGTGAGAAGTCCCTTGTGGCTCTGCAGGAGGAACTCAAACTGCACCAGAGGCACTTTTATAAATACCTGTAGCTGTGTCATGCTCTGGGGCCATATGCCATGGGGTTGGAAGGCTTTCCTGACTTTCGTCTGTTAGACGCCATATTTCTAGCGGACAAACTTCAAGCGCATAAGGTCTTATAAATATAGAAAATTGGTTAAATAAAAACTTGATTGACTCTTCCCCTGAGTGGGAGACATCAGAGAGAGACCTGAGCTTACTGGCAGAATACAACTGGTTGGGAGACATGAGCTGCTGGGGGAGTCACCTATCACCTCACAATTTAGGGTCACTCAGGCAAACTACCTACACTGAGCATAGCTTACTCAATATTGATTGCAGAAAATGGGGCTGGTGGCTTCCCCACAGTGCCTCAAATGTTGTCTAATAACGGTGACCTTCTGCACATGGTTTGGAGCTGTACAGTGGTCAGTACATTTTAGGAGGAGATTCTTTCAACACTTGGGGCAGTGCCCTAGTTGGATACTTCTTCAGGACCTCAAAATGACTCTGCTTAATATTTCACTTGACCTCGATAGTAAGTTACAAACTGCCACTACTGTGTATTGGTTAACTGGTTCAAACTAATCCACATTAGTGGTAGTTTGTAACTGTTACTAACTTGAAACATTGCTCAAAAATTGTAAGAAATTAGGTTAATGACTGAGGGGGGTGAACTCCTACTCAAGCAGCAGTCACAATTCTGGTCAGGGTGAAGGCACAAGCAACCCCCAAATTAACCTGCGCATAACCCTCTAGTAGCTTGGCACAAAAGCAGCCAGGCTTCACTTAGAGGCAATGTGTAAAGTACTTATGCATCACTTCAAACACTAATAAAGGGAAAACACCACACAAAAAAATTGACACTCCAATTTACAGAAATAGAGTAAAATGTAATAAATTATTTGCAACCAAAACAACAAAAATTCAACTGGCAGAACCGGTGAAATGTAATTTTGAATATGTAAGTGACAATAGCCCAAAAAGCACAAAGCTCCAACTGCGGTTATCTGGTAGCCTTGTGCTATGACAAAGTCACATGTTCAGGCCAACTGCGATGGAGCGTGGGCCGGCTACATAGATCCAGGTAGGCCCCCTGAACAAAATACGTTAATCCTTGTTGTGAAGCGAGGTGAAGTTCCAAAGCCGAGGATGCATCACACAGAGGTGTTGATGCACAGTCCTTGTGGGGAGATGCATTGTGTAGTGGCGGTTCTGGGGAGCTTTGAGGTACGATGCAATGTCTTGGCATGGAGATGCATTGTGCAGTGTCGTGTCTGCAGAGCTGCGATGGGCAATGCGAGGTCCTTGCATGGAGATGCGTCTTGCAGCAGCCGTTCCGATGGGCTGCGAGGTAAAGTCCCGCGTCGGGGATGCATCGCATAGCAGAGGAGATGCATCAGTTCTGCTGGAGATGCACTGCGCAGCAGAGGAAAGGCGTCGGTCAAAGTCACAAGTTCAGTCTAACCATGATGGAGCGTGATCCGGATACAAGGATGATGTTAGGCCCGCTGAACAAAGTACCTTAAGTCCTGGTTGCCGGGCAATGCAAGGCCATGCCTCGGAGATGCATTGCACAGCGGGTTTAAAAGGCTGCGAGCAGGCGGTGCACATTCTTGCATCGTGGATGAGTCGCACAGCGGTTCTGATGCAGAGGTTGGTGATGCGTTGTGCTGCGTACGTTCTGCTGAGACCATAGTTGGCAGAGCACCTTCAGACCCTCTTCCAAGGGTCCAGGACTGGGGTGGCACCACTTGGGTAAACTCACAGCAGGCAGAGTCCATTTTCAGGGTTCAAGGTGGTTGAAGCCTTTCTGCCTTGAGGTTCGGACCAAGAGGCCAGCCAACTAGCCCTTGGAGTCACTCTGGTGGTCCTGGGTTCAAGATGCAAGTCCAGTCCTTCTCACTCAGACAGGAGAACAGCAGGGCAGTAGTGTAGTAGAGCAGCAGTCCTTCTTGCAGCAGATCAGCACAGCTGACCTTCTTCTGAGTCTTCCACAGGTCCAGATGTGTACTGAAGAGTTGAGGGTGGGGGTCCCATATTTATACCTGGTGACCGCTTTGAAGTAGAAGACATTTCTAGTGGCTTCCAGTCCCAGAGGTGTTTGGAATTTTCTTCCTCCCTGTCCTGGCCTCAGTTTTCCTGGGGTCACAATAGCCTACTGTTAAACCCTTTGTGGTGTGTTGCAGCAGTGGCTTGAAAATGTAAGGGAGGCAGAGGACAGCTCCTCTTCATCCTGAAAGAGATGGCCCATCCTGACACCACCTATTCCCCCTTTGTCTCACTGTCTTGGAAAAATACACAAAGACCAACTGTCAACTACACCTAGTCATGTGACCAAGGAACAGGCAGCAGGCACCAAACCTTTGGGACAAGAAAATGCCAACTTTCTATAAGTCGTATTTTCAGAATTGTGACTTACAATCCAACTTTACCATTAAAGAGGGTTTTAAATTACAATTCTTTAGACACCAAACTCGAAATTTCTACCTGCTCCCAATTGAAAGTTATCACTTATTAAATGCAATAAGGTAACAATGTTATCCTATGGGGGAGTCAGGCCTTGCAGTAATGAAAAAAAATGTAAGAGTTTTTCACTACCAGGACATGTAAAACGTAAAAGTGCTTGTGCTACCTTTTTAAATACACTGCACCCTGCCCTACGGACCCACTAGTAGCATTTAATTTACAGGTCCTGGGTGCCTGTAGTACCAATTTACTAGCAACCTACAACTAAATTAAATCTGCCAATGGGACGTAAGCTAAATTTACCATGTTTTAGGGGGTGAGCTCACACGCTTTAGCATTGATCAGCACTACTAAAGTGCACAGAGTCCTAAGGCCAACAGAAAGCGAGATCAGCAAAAATGGAGGAGTAAGGCAAAAAGTCTGGGGGAAAACCACCCTAAGGCTAACAGGTCTATAAATGATGAGGGGATCCAAATCTCCCCTCTCTGTATGGTCTTGATCAATGTATGAAAGACCAGTCTTTATGGCCAGAGGATGCCCTCAAAAACACCAAATCACTTGGAGGAACTGGGATCAATTTATATAGGCATATTGTATTGGAGCCACATTTATAGACCTCTTGATCATTGGACAACGAAATTCGTACTTCTAAAAATGATTAATAAGGATTTTGATATGTCATTGAGGGCTTGACGTGAAACAGGGGAGGTGGCGGGTGGGGAGAATCAAATTGCCATGAACCTTATAGAATGCCAATGTAAAATGATACATGGTTTTCCTGTCCTGCGTTTAAAAAAACCAAAAACATCTATGCTCACTTGTGGACCAAACCGGGGACTCTGTTATAATGAGGACAGTATATGATGATAGGCGTAAACTCTGTGAAGGATATAGAAACACGGTCAAATAAGGGGATGGTAAATGACGTGTACTGGATCAGAATGTGTTTAAGTTATGGGATATATGGTTAATTCTGTCTACAAAAAGAAGCAAGGATAAGTGACACACGTGGAAATGACAGTCATGTTGGGATTGGTACATGACTGTCTAATGTCTACTGTATATACCTTGAAATAAGGAAAAGATGATGTATTGTAGCCTTTGGAACTGGGCGTTCCAGTACGGGACAGGTGTATACCTACAGATGTGGAGCGCTAGCCAGAATGAGTAAGGAGGCAAGGTGATAACCATAAAAGATTCAAAAGGGCAAATAGGTGGTTGTAATGGTAAGTCTAGCAGTCTGCATTGATTGTGTAAGTGAAAGTTAGGTAGATAGTTTACATTTTCATATAGAAAGTTCTATGCACACATTTATTCAAATCGGTCATTTTTTACAGTATGGTCATTAGTCCCAAATTACAAAGCTTCCTGTTTAGACCTTACAATGATAGAAGCAAGAGATTATTAAGTAAAGAAATATGCTAAACATAGATATGTTGCCCATTGTACATATTTCTGTGTCCCATATTGTCTGTTCAGTTGAACCATCCCAGTGGCAAGCATGGCTTGTGTTGCATAAGGTGAGCCATATTAAAAGGACAGAATAGGATGGCAGTCATTGTTCACAGCTTGGGTTTCGGAGAAGTAACTGGGGAAGAGGGTGTCAAAAAGGTCTCTGAGTTATTTAAGGGTCCTGCAGCCAGTAGTGCTTTTGTGCATCTTTGTTTATCCTGGTTTTGGCTGTGCCCTGCCTCACAATCAGTTCACATTCTCATCTCCTCATTTTTAGTTCCCGGTTTCCTCCTCATGAGTTTGACTTGGTTTGTTCTAGTCCAAAGTAGATAAAGTTTTTACTCTGTGGGCGATTTTGTTGAAAGTGTTCTGTAAGTGGGGGACCTATGTCAGGTTTATATATGTTTCAATAGTGAGCCTGTATCCGGGGCTGTAGTGTTCTGATTGTGCAGCTCACGTAGATGTTATTACAAGGGCATCGAATGATGTAGATTATTAATGTACTATTACAGTTGATCCAATCTCCTATTTTAGTGTTACTCCAGGTTCTGGTGAGAATTCCTTGATTTTATTACTTCCCAATTTTCAGATGGTACAGCTGTGACAAAAGAACAATCCTGTGGGTTTGTACAGTATCATTGTCATGATTTTTCATTTGTCGATGAATTCAGATTTACGACTTTGGCTCTACAAAACTCTATTTGTTGATTATTTGAGATGTTGTTGTTGATTAAGTCATTAGTAAGTACCTAAGCCGTTTCATAATGTTCCTGATTTTAGGATGTCCATTATCATGCCTCGACAAGTCTACTCGCCCACTCGCTATGGCAAGTCAGATTTATTAGGTTGAGATATTTTTAGGGCCTTCTTGCTGCACTTGGCAATTTGGCAAAGAACAGGTGTTCGGTTCTTCAGAAAGTGAAAGGGCTATAAAGATTCCTTTTCATCTTGGTTTTATCTTGTCTCATTTGCTACGTGTCTAAAAATACAGGTCAAATGTCTTTTTACAAATTGCTGCTCATTTTACCCTGGAGATTGGTGTTTACTTTTACTTTTCTTTCTCTGCAGCGTAGTTATAGGATTTTATAAAGTGAAGTGTCTGACAACTGTGCTGGGCACACAACATTTACATAGTTTGTAAATAAACTGTAGACACATTTCAGTAGTTGAGAAATCACTTTTCTGTAATTCTGTGAGATGGAAACAAAGATTTTGATAAGATCAAAACAAATCGCATACTTTATCTGGTGAAGTGCAAATGATAAATATTTGTTAAAAGCCGATTTCCACACATTATTGATTTACCTTTATAGTATTAGGAGTAAAACTGCATGTCACTGGAAAGGTTTGTGGCCATTTCAATGGCAGACGTCTGTCTGCTATGACAGTGCACTACTACATTATTCTTTAGTAATATATGAATGAAAATTAAGAGTTTTTAAAATGAACTAAGAAATATTCCTGTTCCCGCCCTGACGACAATGCTATTACTGATTTATGAGGCAGTGTCTGCTACATATTTGTTATACATGGAACCAAACTTTAGTCAATCAAATCACACAAGTGAGTTTTTTGTACAGCAGACATACTGAACTTGCATATTTAAAGATGCTCTTGTATGTGAGAATAAAGAAAGAGGCAACTCAGAGAAAGAAAATATTAGCCTAGAATCACACAGTTTGAGACAAGTTTATCGGTGCGGAGCATTACCATTAAGTCAAGTAGGTTATTCAAGTCGCTAGACCTGCCCGTATGGTAAAATATTTCATATTTTTTAGGCCTGATTATGGAAGTCTGTTAAAAAGCATATATGATAGTTTGTTCTTGTTTGCCTGGTGTGTTGTTTGTTTTGATCAGCTCTTGACAACTTTTTTGCTGTCTTCCTTAGCAAAGTCTTCAGGAATACTTCTATATCCTCGAGGTTCAGGGCGATGCATCAATTCTCTGGCTTTTTCAGAGTAGGTCTCTTCTTCATTGCAGCTACGTTTGATGCAGGGTAGTTCACCATTAGGAATATTCTTAATGGTACTAGGCGAATGGCAACTATGCACCTTTAATCATATGGTGAGGTCCAAGAAATCAATTTGTTTAGTGGGTGTGCATGTACATTTGTGTCAGGAGAAGGAGTTAACCGCTTAGCTGCTTCGAACGTTCCGCGCCAGTGCGGAACGTTCTATTAAGCGGGCGGGGCCGCATCGGCCAACGGACGTGCGCAGCACTACCGAGGTAGTGCTCGCGACGGCCGTTGGCCGACGCACGCAGCGAAAGTGTTAAAGCCCCGTCCGGCACACTGCACGTGCCACAGATTTCTGCAGGTTGCTTCATGCTAAGCCATGCCAATAATTGAGCAGATGGTGCTAGTGGGAGCTCCTTATGGGGTGCGACTAAGTTGGATGAAATTAAAATCAAAATATTTTTAAAAATTAATAAAAGGTAGGTGGGGCTTGATCGCCAGTCGACAGAGTTTCAAGCCTACATCTTCCACCTCTGAGCCAGCTATTCCGCTTTTTCTCTACCTACACAAAGACCTCCTGATGTTTAGGAAATCAGTTAAAATCTGGCTTTATACACTTTAATACATTCTGTCTTTTGTTCTGTTTATCCTTTAGCTTCCCAATGGAGATAATCTGTATTTTCTTTTTACTTTCCTGCTTAAGTAGAAATAAGTGAAAAGCATTATCATAATAATTAATTGGAAAACAACTGAAGAACATAATTCCAGATTCAAAGAAATGTTTAAACTGCCACCAAGACTGCATCTTCACATTAACTAAAAAGTGTGAATTTCTTGAACGCAGTGTAAACTTTTTCAGACATTACTTCTCAGCTAGTTGGGTAGCCACAGGCACAACCAAAGTGCAGGGTATTAAGCCATCCATTGTGCTGTAGATGTGCAGCTTCCTAGGCATGGCAAAATACTGCAAATGTTGCATCAAACATTTTACAACATTCACTGAACATCTCAAAGACATGCTTAAACCTGCCGCTGCAAGGGCCCGGACAGAACACCTAGAAGCCTTCAAGGCCACCAAAGATGCACTTTATTTGCAACTACCCTCTAATATGTTCATGGTGAAATAGATACTGAACTGTCTGTGGATGCTAGCCTGATGGAGAAGGGCAAACCAATCATATAAAGAAGCTAAGCTGTGTAGGGTGTTTTGTACATCAGGGAGTAGGCGCTCAGACTCGTGCGCGTCTATGTAACAAGGCTGTTGTATGTGTACGGTGCTGCCAGGTCGGGGGAAGTACCCAATAACCCCCGTAATTTGTGTGAGTCAACAACCCACACTGGTAATATGGACACTATCCTGTGCACACGTGGTTGGGATAATAGATCAGAAAAAAGTCTCGAAAGTTGCCCAATTTAAGATCGACATCAGTTGTGTGAGTCAGGATTATTTAATGATGAACAAAGAAAAACGACCAGCCAACACGTGTTTTGTCACAGTGGGAAGTAGTCCCGTGACTCTTCAGGGCTGGGAAAGATACAAAGTATGTACAAATGATGAGGAACACTCATAAACACAATGTAAATCTGCTCGGCCAGTGATGATGACACGCAATATCACCAAAGAAGGTGGAGGAAACCCCAAGGTACAGTCATGAAGTGAATCGAGATGCAAGAATAGGCAGAGGGAAGCCTAAAATACAAGGAATCATAGCTACGTGACAAGGGACTGTGGCTGTGCATCTGGACAAGGTGACAAAGGTCGTCTGAGGTGTTGCAGTGAAGTGTGGAGACCGGTTGGAAAACAACTAGTGACAGTGAATAAATTCGGCCAAAAGTAACCAAACAAAGTAACATGAGCAACAATCGGAATCGCAGTGCAGTGAGCACATGAGAACCAAGTCGTAGTGCTGTCTACGTGGGAAAGTGGAAGACATAGTATAAACACAGCAATGTGTCAAGTATAAAAACATATCATGAAGAGGGTGTCTAGACGGAATCAAAGTAAAAGTGGTCAATAATTGCAAACACATGACAAGCATCATTAGGAATCGTAGTAAGAAGTGGACACTGATAGAATCAATCACGTAGCATGCTTTAAACGGAATCGCAGTGATAAGAAAGCATGAGTGAAATAAAAACACCGTAGTCGTACTATACATTTAACGAGAAACATAAATGGTAAACGGCGAATGTAACCATCAAAGATTACTGAGATGGACGATGATCACTGGGTGCGTGAGCATGGTTCACAGCGAGGGTAGTCGGTGGAATGAAAATTGGGTCGAATAAAAGTAGGTAGGTAAAGGGAAGAAAAGAAAAGAAAAGAAAAGGAAGGGCTACAATGAAGAGATAGTACGAGTGAAGAAAGAATGTGGTAGCATAGGATAGAAGGAAGTGCAAACTGGAGAAAAATCCAGTAGGTATGTGCGCTAATGACGCCTAAATGTGCATGATAACAAACATCCGACCAACGGACGAAGGTGGTCAGGGGTGACGTGAAGTGGGTAAGGAGAGAGAGTGACGTGCAGACTGGACTGTGCGTGAAGCTACATGAAAAAGAAAACAAGGAAGTTTACCCAAACGGGTAGTGGCAAACCGAGCAAAGGTGAAATAATGGACGTCTCAAATAGGACGGAGTCAAGTCTTGAAATCCTGCCCAGATGAGGGTAGCCAGGGACAGTATCCCGGTGATGGCAGTGGGCAGGGCCCAGAGAAGACACGCTAAAAAATTAAATGAAAAAGGGTGAGCCTGGGGGACCGTGGCGTGGGGAGGTTCGAGGCTGATGCGAAGAAAACTTACCTAATGTATAGGTCGGGAAGTGCGGCAAATGCGGAGGAAGGAGTGACAGGCGAGTGAGCCCGGGAACCGCATGGAAACTGCGGAGGAAAAGTGAAGAAGGGGATTAGAGAAGGTGGGCCGGTGGGGAGAACGTCAGCGGCCCGGGGAAAGCGCTGTGGACTTACTTGGAGAAGAAGCGACGTCCGTCGATCAGATGACTGCCGGATACGGAAGTCACAGTGTGGGGGGGAGGAGGGAATTTAAGGAGGCGAGTGCAAGGGGCGTGGTCCCAGCGAAGGGGTGTGGTCACGTCGGGTAGAGCAGGATCAAGTGAGTAAGACCGGGGAGGAGGAAAACGGATAGAAAGAGGACAGACTAGGAGTGCAAACGCAAAGAGGAAACGAGAAATAGGAGCAGGAGAAAAGTAAAAGGATAAAAGCATAGAAGAGGTGGAAATAGCAGTAAATAGGAGAACAGCTAAACAGTGAGTGACACGATTGTAATAATAACGAAATAAACATAAGCACAACAAAGATACAGCATGGAAAGAGGCGGAAGCTGGAAATAGAAATAATGGACCCTATGGATAAAGGGCTACAAATTACTGTAGAATCTGGAAAAGTGGCTAGACAGGACCACAAAATCACATGTCACATGATATTGACAAAATCAAAACGTAGAACACCAGAATCCTTAGTATGTGGGACTGAACATCACTGGATAAAACAGAAAACTCAGAAAGAGCACAGTCCTGGGTCAGTCGCCCAGAAGAGAGAGAATCTGTTTTGGTAGATGGATCACTCCGAGGGGCGTTTCGTACAACCTGGTCGTATTTCCTGGCAAATGTAAAAACACGTCCCTCCCTATAATCAGCCTCGTCTCTCTTCAGCTGTCGAGTCTTCCTATCTTTTATCTCGTTCTGGTGTTTTGTGAGTATGTCACTCAGAATGGCATAATTCTTTTCTGTGGCCTCTGCTAAATTCAGATCCGCTATCTCTTTTTCTAGATTAGTAATCTCAATTTGAAGTTTAGCTACCTTGCGCTCTGCGTTTTCTATAAGAATGTCAATTAGTGTGTTGGAGTTTAATGTCAGAGTTTCTTCCCATTTACATAACAAATCATCGTCTAAATCATCAAAGGTTGGAAAAATTTGTGAACGGAGTCCCCTCGGGACTCTGTTGAGTCTAAGGTACTGTTTGAGGGTGGCACTATCCCACCACCTGGATTTTTCAGTTTTCTTCAATCTCTCCAGTCTTAGGAATTTCTCCCTGAGACCTTCGTTACGTGGGGGGTTTCCACTCGTCAATGTAGTGTTTGTCGGAATACCCTTTACTAGATTCTCGAACAATTCTGATGCGATCCTTTCTCTATCCATAATATGAGGTAGCACTGTAGTAACCGGTGATATGCTACAATGCGGCTGCCTGCCCTGAAACCAAAAGGAGCTAAGCTGTGTAGGGTTTTTTGTACATCAGGGAGTAGGCGCTCAGACTCGTGCGCGTCTATGTAACAAGGCTGTTGTATGTGTACGGTGCTGCCAGGTCAGGGGAAGTACCCAATAACCCCCGTAATTTGTGTGAGTCAACAACCCACACTGGTAATATGGACACTATCCTGTGCACACGTGGTTGGGATAATAGATCAGAAAAAAGTCTCGAAAGTTGCCCAATTTAAGATCGACATCAGTTGTGTGAGTCAGGATTATTTAATGATGAACAAAGAAAAACGACCAGCCGACATGTGTTTCGTCACAGTGGGAAGTAGTCCAGTGACTCTTCAGGGCTGGGAAAGATACAAAGTATGTACAAATGATGAGGAACACTCATAAACACAATGTAAATCTGCGTGGCCAGTGATAATGACACTCAATATCACCAAAGAAGGTGGAGGAAACCCCAAGGTACAGTCATGAAGTGAATCGAGGTGCAAGAATCGGCAGAAGGAAGCCTAAAATACAAGGAATCATAGCTTCGTGACAAGGGACTGTGGCTGTGCATCTGGACAAGGTGACAAAGGTCATCTGAGGTGTTGCAGTGAAGTGTGGAGACCGGTTGGAAAACAACTAGTGACGGTGAATAAATTCGGCCAAAAGTAACCAAACAAAGTAACATGAGCAACAATCGGAATCGCAGTGCAGTGAGCACATAAGAACTAAGTCGTAGTGCTGTCTACGTGGGAAAGTGGAAGAGATAGTATAAACACAGCAATGTGTCAAGTATAAAAACATATCATGAAGAGGGTGTCTAGACGGAATCAAAGTAAAAGTGGTCAATAATTGCAAACACATGACAAGCATCATTAGGAATCGTAGTAAGAAGTGGACACTGATAGAATCAATCACGTAGCATGCTTTAAACGGAATCGCAGTGATAAGAAAGCATGAGTGAAATAAAAACATCGTAGTCGTACTATACATTCAACGAGAAACATAAATGGTAAACGGCGAATGTAACCATCGAAGATTACTGAGATGGACGATGATCACTGGGTGCGTGAGCATGGTTCACAGCGAGGGTAGTCGGTGGAATGAAAATTGGGTCGAATAAAAGTAGGTAGGTAAAGGGAAGAAAAGAAAAGAAAAGGAAGGGCTACAACGAAGAAATAGTACGAGTGAAGAAAAAATGTGGTAGCATAGGATAGAATGAAGTGCAAACTGGAGAAAAATCCAGTAGGTATGTGCGCTAATGACACCAAAACGTTCACGATAACAAATATCCGACCAACGGACGACGGTGGTCAGGGGTGACGTGAAGTGGGTAAGGAGAGAGAGTGACGTGCAGACTGGACTGTGTGTGACGCGACATGAAAAAGAAAACAAGGAAGCTTACCCGAACGGGTAGTGGCAAACCGAGCAAAGGTGAAATAATGGACGTGTTTTTATTTCACTCATGCTTTCTTATCACTGCGATTCCGTTTAAAGCATGCTACATGATTGATTCTATCAGTGTCCACTTCTTACTATGATTCCTAATGATGCTTGTCATGTGTTTGCAATTATTGACCACTTTTACTTTGATTCCGTCTAGACACCCTCTTCATGATATGTTTTTATACTTGACACATTGCTGTGTTTATACTATGTCTTCCACTTTCCCACGTAGACAGCACTACGACTTGGTTCTCATGTGCTCACTGCACTGCGATTCCGATTGTTGCTCATGTTACTTTGTTTGGTTACTTTTGGCCGAATTTATTCACCGTCACTAGCTGTTTTCCAACCGGTCTCCACACTTCACTTCAACACCTCAGACGACCTTTGTCACCTTGTCCAGATGCACAGCCACAGTCCCTTGTCACGTAGCTATGATTCCTTGTATTTTAGGCTTCCCTCTGCCGATTCTTGCACCTCGATTCACTTCATGACTGTACCTTGGGGTTTCCTCCACCTTCTTTGGTGATATTGCGTGTCATCATCACTGGCCACACAGATTTACATTGTGTTTATGAGTGTTCCTCATCATTTGTACATACTTTGTATCTTTCCCAGCCCTGAAGAGTCACAGGACTACTTCCCACTGTGACGAAACACGTGTCGGCTGGTCGTTTTTCTTTGTTCATCATTAAATAATCCTGACTCACACAACTGATGTCGATCTTAAATTGGGCAACTTTCGAGACTTTTTTCTGATCTATTATCCCAACCACGTGTGCACAGGATAGTGTCCATATTACCAGTGTGGGTTGTTGACTCACACAAATTACGGGGGTTATTGGGTACTTCCCCGACCTGGCAGCACCGTACACATACAACAGCCTCGTTACATAGACGCGCACGAGTCTGAGCGCCTACTCCCTGATGTACAAAAAACCCTACACAGCTTAGCTCCTTTTGGTTTCAGGGCAGGCAGCCGCAGCATAGCATATCAGCGGTTACTACAGTGCTACCTCATATTATGGATAGAGAAAGGATCGCATCAGAATTGTTCGAGAATCTAGTAAAGGGTATTCTGACAAACACTACATTGACGAGTGGAAACCCCCACGTAACGAGGTCTCAGGAGAAATTCCTAAGACTGGAGAGATTGAAGAAAACTGAAAACTCCAGGTGGTGGGATAGTGCCACCCTCAAACAGTACCTTAGACTCAACAGAGTCCCAAGGGGACTCCGTTCACAAATTTTTCCAACCTTTGATGATTTAGACGATGATTTGTTATGTAAATGGGAAGAAACTCTGACATTAAACTCCAACACACTAATTTACATTCTTATAGAAACGCAGAGCGCAAGGTAACTAAACTTCAAATTGAGATTACTAATCTAGAAAAAGAGATAGCGGATCTGAACTTAGCAGAGGCCACAGAAAAGAATTATGCCATTCTGAGTGACATACTCACAAAACACCAGAACGAGATAAAAGATAGAAAGACTCGACAGCTGAAGAGAGACGAGGCTGATTATAGGGAGGGACGTGTTTTTACATTTGCCAGGAAATACGACCAGGTTGTACGAAATGCCCCTCGGAGTGATCCATCTACCAAAACAGATACTCTCTCTTCTGGGCGACTGACCCAGGACTGTGCTCTTTCTGAGTTTTCTGTTTCATCCAGTGATGTTCAGTCCCACATACTAAGGATTCTGGTGTTCTACGTTTTGATTTTGTCAATATCATGTGACATGTGATACTGTGGTCCTGTCTAGCCACTTTTCCAGATTATACAGTAATTTGTAGCCCTTTATACATAGGGTCCATTATTTCTATTTCCAGCTTCCCCCTCTTTCCATGCTGTATCTTTGTTGTGCTTATGTTTATTTTGTTATTATTACAACCGTGTCACTCACTGTTTAGCTGTTCTCCTATTTACTGCTATTTCCACCTCTTCTATGCTTTTATCCTTTTACTTTTCTCCTGCTCCTGCTCCTATTTCTCGTTCCTTCTTTGCGTTTGCACTCCTAGTCTGTCCTCTTTCTACCCGTTTTCCTCTTCCCCGGTCTTACTCACTGGATCCAGCTCTACCCGATGTGACCACACCCCTTCGCTGGGACCACGCCCCTTTCACTCGCCTCCTTAAATTCCCTCCTCCCCCCCACATTGTGACTTCCGTATCCGGCAGTCATGTGATCGACGGACGTCGCTTCTTCTCCAAGTAAGTCCACGGCGCTTTCCCCGGGCCGCTGACGTTCTCCCCACCGGCCCTCCTTCTCTAATTCCCTTCTTCACTATTCCTCCGCAGTTTCCATGCGGTTCCCGGGCTCACTCGCCTGCCACTCCTTCCTCCGCATTTGCCGCACTTCCCGACCTATACATTAGGTAAGTTTTCTTCGCATCAGCCTCGAACCTCCCCACGCCACGGTCCCCCAGGCTCACCCTTTTTCATTTAATTTTTTTGCGTGTCTTCTCTGGGCCCTGCCCACTGCCATCACCGGGATACTGTCCCTGGCTACCCTCATCTGGGCAGGATTTCAAGACTTTACTCCGTCCTATTTGAGACGTCCATTATTTCACCTTTGCTCGGTTTGCCACTACCCGTTCGGGTAAGCTTCCTTGTTTTCCTTTTCTTGTAGCGTCACACACAGTCCAGTCTGCACGTCACTCTCTCTCCTTACCCACTTCACGTCACCTCTGACCACCGTCGTCCGTTGGTCGGATGTTTGTTATCGTGCACGTTTTGGCGTCATTAGCGCACATACCTACTGGATTTTTCTCCAGTTTGCACTTCCTTCTATCCTATGCTACCACATTTTTTCTTCACTCGTACTATCTCTTCGTTGTAGCCCTTCCTTTTCTTTTCTTTTCTTCCCTTTACCTACCTACTTTTATTCGACCCAATTTTCATTCCACCGACTACCCTCGCTGTGAACCATGCTCACGCACCCAGTGATCATCGTCCATCTCAGTAATCTTCGATGGTTACATTCGCCGTTTACCATTTATGTTTCTCGTTGAATGTATAGTACGACTACGGTGTTTTTATTTCACTCATGCTTTCTTATCACTGCGATTCCGTTTAAAGCATGCTACGTGATTGATTCTATCAGTGTCCACTTCTTACTACGATTCCTAATGATGCTTGTCATGTGTTTGCAGTTATTGACCACTTTTACTTTGATTCCGTCTAGACACCCTCTTCATGATATGTTTTTATACTTGACACATTGCTGTGTTTATACTATGTCTTCCACTTTCCCACGTAGACAGCACTACGACTTGGTTCTCATGTGCTCACTGCACTGCGATTCCGATTGTTGCTCATGTTACTTTGTTTGGTTACTTTTGGCTGAATTTATTCACCGTCACTAGTTGTTTTCCAACCGGTCTCAACACTTCACTGCAACACCTCAGACGACCTTTGTCACCTTGTCCAGATGCACAACCACAGTCCCTTGTCACGTAGCTATGATTCCTTGTATTTTAGGCTTCCCTCTGCCTATTCTTGCACCTCGATTCACTTCATGACTGTATCTTGGGGTTTCCTCCACCTTCTTTCGTGATATTGCGTGTCATCATCACTGGCCACACAGATTTACATTGTGTTTATGAGTGTTCCTCATCATTTGTACATACTTTGTATCTTTCCCAGCCCTGAAGAGTCACAGGACTAATTCCCACTGTGACGAAACACGTGTCGGCTGGTCGTTTTTCTTTGTTCATCAGTAAATAATCCTGACTCACACAACTGATGTCGATCTTAAATTGGGCAACTTTCGAGACTTTTTCTGATCTATTATCCCAACCACGTGTGCACAGGATAGTGTCCATATTACCAGTGTGGGTTGTTGACTCACACAAATTACGGGGGTTATTGGGTACTTCCCCCGACCTGGCAGCACCGTACACATACAACAGCCTTGTTACATAGACGCGCACGAGTCTGAGCGCCTACTCCCTGATGTACAAAAAACCCTACACAGCTTAGCTCCTTTTGGTTTCAGGGCAGGCAGCCGCAGCGTAGCATATCACCGGTTACTACAGTGCTACCTCATATTATGGATAGAGAAAGGATCGCATCAGAATTGTTCGAGAATCTAGTAAAGGGTATTCCGACAAACACTACATTGACGAGTGGAAACCCCCCACGTAACGAAGGTCTCAGGGAGAAATTCCTAAGACTGGAGAGATTGAAGAAAACTGAAAACTCCAGGTGGTGGGATAGTGCCACCCTCAAACAGTACCTTAGACTCAACAGAGTCCCGAGGGGACTCCGTTCACAAATTATTCCAACCTTTGATGATTTAGACGATGATTTGTTATGTAAATGGGAAGAAACTCTGACATTAAACTCCAACACACTAATTGACATTCTTATAGAAAACGCAGAGCGCAAGGTAGCTAAACTTCAAATTGAGATTACTAATCTAGAAAAAGAGATAGCGGATCTGAACTTAGCAGAGGGCACAGAAAAGAATTATGCCATTCTGAGTGACATACTCACAAAACACCAGAATGAGATAAAAGATAGGAAGACTCAACAGCTGACGAGAGACGAGGCTGATTATAGGGAGGGACGTGTTTTTACATTTGCCAGGAAATACGACCAGGTTGTACGAAACGCCCCTCGGAGTGATCCATCTACCAAAACAGATACTCTCTCTTCTGGGCGACTGACCCAGGACTGTGCTCTTTCTGAGTTTTCTGTTTCATCCAGTGATGTTCAGTCCCACATACTAAGGATTCTGGTGTTCTATGTTTTGATTTTGTCAATATCATGTGACATGTGATACTGTGGTCCTGTCTAGCCACTTTTCCAGATTCTACAGTAATTTGTAGCCCTTTATACATAGGGTCCATTATTTCTATTTCCAGCTTCCCCCTCTTTCCATGCTGTATCTTTGTTGTGCTTATGTTTATTTCGTTATTATTACAATCGTGTCACTCACTGTTTAGCTGTTCTCCTATTTACTGCTATTTCCACCTCTTCTATGCTTTTATCCTTTTACTTTTCTCCTGCTCCTATTTCTCGTTCCTTCTTTGCGTTTGCACTCCTAGTCTGTCCTCTTTCTACCCGTTTTCCTCCTCCCCGGTCTTACTCACTGGATCCAGCTCTACCCGACGTGACCACACCCCTTCGCTGGGACCACGCCCCTTGCACTCGCCTCCTTAAATTCCCTCCTCCCCCCCACACTGTGACTTCCGTATCCGGCAGTCATGTGATCGACGGACGTCGCTTCTTCTCCAAGTAAGTCCACGGCACTTTCCCCGGGCCGCTAACGTTCTCCCCACCGGCCCACCTTCTCTAATCCCCTTCTTCACTTTTCCTCCGCAGTTTCCATGCGGTTCCCGGGCTCACTCGCCTGTCACTCCTTCCTCCGCATTTGCCGCACTTCCCGACCTATACATTAGGTAAGTTTTCTTCGGATCAGCCTCGAACCTCCCCACGCCACGGTCCCCCAGGCGCACCCTTTTTCATTTAATTTTTTAGCGTGTCTTCTCTGGGCCCTGCCCACTGCCATCACCAGGATACTGTCCCTGGCTACCCTCATCTGGGCAGGATTTCAAGACTTTACTCCGTCCTATTTGAGACGTCCATTATTTCACCTTTGCTCGGTTTGCCACTACCCGTTCGGGTAAGCTTCCTTGTTTTCTTTTTCATGTAGCGTCACACACAGTCCAGTCTGCACGTCACTCTCTCTCCTTACCCACTTCACGTCACCCCTGACCACCGTCGTCCGTTGGTCGGATGTTTGTTATCGTGCACGTTTTGGCGTCATTAGCGCACATACCTACTGGATTTTTCTCCAGTTTGCACTTCATTCTATCCTATGCTACCACATTTTTTCTTCACTCGTACTATCTCTTCGTTGTAGCCCTTCCTTTTCTTTTCTTTTCTTCCCTTTACCTACCTACTTTTATTCGACCCAATTTTCATTCCACCGACTACCCTCGCTGTGAACCATGCTCACGCACCCAGTGATCATCGTCCATCTCAGTAATCTTCGATGGTTACATTCGCCGTTTACCATTTATGTTTCTCGTTGAATGTATAGTACGACTACAGTGTTTTTATTTCACTCATGCTTTCTTATCACTGCGATTCCGTTTAAAGCATGCTACGTGATTGATTCTATCAGTGTCCACTTCTTACTACGATTCCTAATGATGCTTGTCATGTGTTTGCAATTATTGACCACTTTTACTTTGATTCCTTCTAGACACCCTCTTCATGATATGTTTTTATACTTGACACATTGCTGTGTTTATACTATGTCTTCCACTTTCCCACGTAGACAGCACTACGACTTGGTTCTCATGTGCTCACTGCACTGCGATTCAGATTGTTGCTCATGTTACTTTGTTTGGTTACTTTTGGCCGAATTTATTCACCGTCACTAGTTGTTTTCCAACCGGTCTCCACACTTCACTGCAACACCTCAGACGACCTTTGTCACCTTGTCCAGATGCACAGCCACAGTCCCTTGTCACGTAGCTATTATTCCTTGTATTTTAGGCTTCCCTCTGCCGATTCTTGCACCTCGATTCACTTCATGACTGTACCTTGGGGTTTCCTCCACCTTCTTTGGTGATATTGCGTGTCATCATCACTGGCCACGCAGATTTACATTGTGTTTATGAGTGTTCCTCATCATTTGTACATACTTTGTATCTTTCCCAGCCCTGAAGAGTCACGGGACTACTTCCCACTGTGACGAAACACGTGTCGGCTGGTCGTTTTTCTTTGTTCATCATTAAATAATCCTGACTCACACAACTGATGTCGATCTTAAATTGGGCAACTTTCGAGACTTTTTTCTGATCTATTATCCCAACCACATGTGCACAGGATAGTGGCCAATTGTGAGAAAGTGCCATCTTTCTTACATGGTATGCCCCCACTTTTTGCTGAATGGCTGATGTACTTTGACTGAGTGTGCCCTGGGCTCCTGCCAACCAGGTACCCAGGGCCTGTGTTCCTTCCCTAAAATTGCATTGATACCTACACCCAATTGACATCCCTGGCCACAGGTCAGCCCCTGGTAAATGGTACCATGGGTACCCAGGGCACTGTGACCAGGAAGGCCCCTAAGGGCTGCAGCACTTGTTGTGCCACCCTTAGGGACCCTGCACCTTACACACACACACTGCCTTTGCAGGCTGCGTGTCTTGGTGCAGAACAAAAGTGAAGAGTCGACATGGCTCACATCCCTGTGTGCCATGCCTACAAGCCACTGCCCTGGCCTAGGTCAGCCACCCCTCTAGCTGGGTGCACTATGCCAGTGGTGAGGGCATAGAGGCATGAGCCCTGTGCCCCTACAGTGCCCAAGTCCATTCTTGGGCATTGTAAGTGCAGTGCTGCCATTAAGAGTATATGGTGCTGGGAGTCTGTCATTACGAACTCCACAGCACCATAATGGCCCCACTGAAGACTAAGAAGTTTGGTATCAAACTTCTCAGCACATTAAACCCCCACTGATGCCAGTGTGGGATTTAATGTAAAACGCACTCCAGAGGGCATCTTAGAGATGCCCCCTGAAACCAACCCGACCTCCAGTGTCCGGACTGAGTGGCTGCCCAGGCTGCCACCACCAGACATGTTTCTGGACCCCTGGGTCGAGAGCCTCTGCTCTCAGGGGCCTGAAACAATGCACATCCCGGGACGAGGTGCCAAAGCCTCCTCCCCCAGGATGGGCAGGGGGAGCTTCAAAGGCCTGCCGCCTTTGGAGTTTCCCCAGACCATTTGCTGCTTCCAGCAAACTGGTCCCCACTGGTTCTACCCCCACTCCTGGCGGGAGAACCGGCGGGAAAACCAGAAGCAGGAAATGGGTTGTGCCCACCTCTGCCAACTCCACCCCTAAGGTGGGGGAGGCGAGGTGAAGCACAAACTCGAGTCCCCGCCATCTTGAGGATGGGGGGACCTGGCCAACCAGGGACAGGCTCCTGCCCCCTCCCACTGGAGAGGAACAGAATAGGGGGTGTACCCACCCCAGGGAAGGGACCCATTGGTCCCTGCCCTTACCTACCTGTAACCACCCCTAAATTTAGTATTTAGGGGCTCCCTGAACCTTCCTTCCAGAGTTCCCAAATCCGAAAACAAGAAGAGAAGACGAAGCAAGAAGACCAGCCGTGCAGCTGCTAAAAAGGAGGCGACAACAACTGACTTGGCCCCAGCCCTACCGGCCTGTCGACCTCTGAACCTGCTCCTGCGGAATCCCGGCCTCAGCAACCTCACAAACCCCGGAGGACCTGACTTCTGTGCTACAGCCTTCGACCCAGGGACTCCCACGAGCAGTGGTACTGCTCAAAAGAAAACCTACCAACGACCCGGCCCTGGCACGGAGCCGCGAAACCTGCACACTCTGCACCCGCCGAGTCCAGCCTGTGCCTGAGTGACCAGAGACCTCGAGGACGTCCCCCGGCGATTCTGACCTGGAATCCAGTGGCCAAGGACCCTCCTCGACGACCCAGACGACGCCTGCAGCCTCAGGACAAGGGACCCCTCCAACCGCGACCAGCAGGGGGTAAGATTTCCCGACCTCAAAAGACACCCCTGCACCCGGCGCCCCACGGCCCCTTGTGCCCAACTCCTGGGTGTCTACCTATCCTCCAAGACCCCAACTTACCTCCTGAAGTGTTGGTCGTCCCTGAAGAATCACCGTCCCCGAGCCTGCAGCCTTTCTTCACCTTTCACGACCTCTATTGTTTAACATTGAGCGCCCGACGGCTCAAAAGCACCCTGCACCCAGCCGCCCGAGTGCCCCTGGAAGTGCAACCTCTATCCTAACCTACTTCCCTACTTGCCCTGAGCAAGTGACCAGGAGCCCAGCTCCCACAGTCGCGTGGCCTGCTTGCCAGCAGCCACCAACCCGGGGCCCCCGCCTGCCATAGGATAACATTGGGCCTTCTCACTCTGCACCCGGCCGCCCCTGTGCCGCTGAGGGTGTAAAAACTGTACTTACCTGATCCTGGGGGACCCCTGAGTCTTACCCAGAACCTTAACCCTGCCAGTCAAGTACTTACCCGAAATCCGATAACTCACTTTTCTTCCATAGGGTTCCATTGACTGGTTTTCTGCGAAATTTCTTCTAAGTGTGGAGTTCTGAAACTTTAGAATATTCACCAAAAATCAACCGAGTCACGAAAACGAAAATACTCACCTAGTATTAGAAGGGGCCTCAGTGCTGGACCCGAGTGCCCAACACTGGCCCTAAAAAGTAATCGCAACGTTACTTACCGCTAACTCACTTTTCTTTCATAGGGATCCATTGACTGGTTTTCTGTGAAATTTCTTCTAAGTGTCGATTTCTGTATTTTACAAATATTCTTTAAAAATCGAACAAACTACAAAAACGTAATTACTTACCTGTTTTAAGTAAATGTCCCAGTGCTGAACCTAGGAGTCCAGCACTGGATTACAAAAGTAACGTAAACATACTTTGCTTGCACACTGTATTTCCTTTCATAGGATAACATTGGTAATTTTACCCAGAAAAGTTTCTAAGTGTCAGCTTTTGAAATATAGTAATATTCTTCAAAAATCACTACAATAACCAAAACGCTTTTTCTTACCTGTTTACAGGAAGTGTCCCAGGACTGAATCCAGGATCCAGTCCTGTGGTTAGAAAAGTGCTCTGCAAAGTAATCAATTGTAATTAAGCATAATTTTCCATTGAGCTCAATGTTGCATTGAATTTGACCCTGTGTTGCCTCTTGCACCAACTGTGATAACCACTATCAAAAAAGTCTACTGCCTATCTGTAAGGTGAATAACCAAAGCATCTCATACTGAGAAAGTATATTTTGATCCTATTGTTGGTTCTAAAATAAAACAAGCATATATTCTTTTATATACAAACCATTGGCCTAGAGTTCAGTTCTTGAGTGTGTGGCTTCATTTGCTGACTGAGTGTGTACAACAAATGCTTTACACTGTCCTCTGATACTGCCTTACTGCTCGACCAAGCTACCACTTTGGAGAGTAAGGTTATATCTAACTTTAGCCTCTGTCAACCCTCTGGGGACTGTGGACTCTGTACACCCTGAACCTTACTTGGGTACAGTATATACAGAGCCACTTTCCTACATTGGTGGATCAGCGGTGGGATACAAACTTGCATTTGTTGGACTACTTGGTTACCATCTGATCACACGACAGAACTCTTAAATTGCCTTTAGAATTCTGATTTTTTTAATTGGCATTTTTTTTACCAAATTACCAAAAGTCTTGTTAGGGCCTTGCTTAAGTCCCTGTAGCATCTTAGAAAATAAAAAGTCACTATAGCCAAGGTTAGAGGGGTTAGAATTTTTTTTTAAAAAATGTCTCAAGACAAGAACCCAGCTATTAGTGAAGATAATAATGACATACAGGAACTGGTTGAGGAGCTCGACCTCACCCCTTATCTTCATTTGTCTTTCAAAGAGATAAGGTCCTTATGCAAACTTAAAGATATACCAATGGGCCAGCATCCAACCAAACAAGGGCTCCAGGAGCTCCTGGCTGAGTATGCTAAAGCCCACCCCTCTGAGCATGGTGATGACCCAACAGAGGAGGAAAGGAATGAGGAGGATGGGGATGGTAACCCACCTCCATCACTTCCTAGGGAAGATAGGGTCCCTGCACCCTTAACTCCAAGAATAGACCTCTGGGGACCTAGGGGCCACCTAGGTGGTCCTGGTCCCAGAGAGGACACTGAGGATAGCCTCAGTGAGGAGGACAACTTGTTAGCAAGGTTGGCCAAGCGACTGGACCTAGAGACCAGACTCCTGGCTCTAGAGAAGGAAAGACAGGAGATGGGTTTAGCACCCATCAATGGTGGCAGCAATACTAAAAATAAGGATAGGGAGGAAACTTCTGAACCTAAAATCCCCAAAGGGATTGTCCCTAAGTTTGAGGAAGGTGATGACATCACCAAATGGTTCACAGCCTTTGAGAGGGCTTGTGAAATAAGAAGAGTAAAGAAACCTCTGTGGGGGGCACTCCTGTGGGAACTGTTCTCTGGTAACTGCAGAGACAGGCTTCTGACCCTCTCTGGGCCAGATGCAGGGTCCTATGACCTCATGAAGAGTACTCTGATTGAGGGATTTGGGCTCACTACTGAGGAGTATAGAATTAGATTCAGGGGGCTCACAAAACCCAGACCCAGTCCTGGATTGACTTCGTGGACTACTCAGTAAAGACACTGGATGGCTGGTTAGCTGGACATAATGTGCATGATTTTTCTGGACTTTACAATTTGTTTATGAAGGAACACATACTAAGTAATTGCACAAATGAAAAGTTGCATCAGCATTTGGTAGACCTAGGTCTAATTTCTCCCCAAGAATTGGGAAAGAAGGCAGACCACTGGGTCAAGACTAGGGTGACAAGGACAACCACTGGGGGTGACCAAAAGAAGGTGGTCACCAAACCCCCCAGGGGAAAGGTGGTGAGAATCCCCAAGATAAAAAGTCTGAGTCTTCCAAAGGGCCCCAAAAACCTGTTCAGGGGGTGGGTCCCAAACTACTCCCTATGTGCCTCAACCCTATAGGGGAAGAACTTTGATCCCTTGAAGGCCTGGTGTAATAACTGTAAGAAGTCAGGACACCTCACTGTAGACAAAACTTGCCCCCACAACAAAGCCCCTAAGGCACCCAGTACAGCTACTCCTGGGGCAGCAAGTTTACAGATGGGATCAGAAGTGTACCCTGAGCAAATCTGGGAACACACTGAGGCAAGTCTGGTCTCCCTAGGGGAAGTGGAATTTGCCACTGTAGCTGTGTGGCCACCCAACTTAAAGAAGTATTTGCAATACCCCTGGGTGAATGGAACTAGAGTAGAGGCTCTGAGGGATACAGGTGCCAGTGTCACTATGGTGAGGGACACACTGGTTTCCCCTGAGCAATACTTGATTGGGAAAACTTACCCAGTCACCAATGCTGACAGTGTCACCACTAGTCATCCCATGGCCATGGTGACATTAGGCTGGGGGGTTACTGGCCTGAAGCAGGTAGTGGTCTCTCCGAAGTTACCAGCTGCATGTCTGCTAGGAAATGATCTGGAAACCTCAGCCTGGGCAGAGGTGGAGCTAAAGGCCCATGCAGCCATGCTGGGCATCCCTGAATTGGTGTGTGTAAAAACAAGAGCACAGAGCAAAAGGCAGGGTGAAGAAATAGTGTTGGAGCCTGAAATGATGGCCCAGCCTACCAAGAGAAAAGGAAAGAAGACTGGCGGACCAGCTTCTACACAGTCACAAGAGCAGGACCCCTCTCCTCAGGGAGAGAACCTGGAAGCCCCAGAGGGAACTGAGCCCCTAGAGCTTGACCCTTACCAGGTTGAACTCTTGGGCCCAGGGGGACCCTCTAGGGAAGAGCTGTGCCAGGGACAGCAAGACTGTCCCACTCTTGAAAGCCTGAGGCAGCAAGCTGTTTCAGAAGCCAAGGGAGATGTCAGTGGTACCCACAGAGTCTATTGGGAAGAGGGATTACTGTACACTGAGGCAAAAGACCCCAACCCTGGAACCACCAGGAGAGTGGTAGTGCCCCAGAAGTACAGGGAGTTCCTCCTAACTTTGGCTCATGACATCCCCTAGCTGGACATCTGGGCCAAACCAAAACTTGGGAAAGGCTAGTTAGCCACTTTTACTGGCCCCAGATGCACCAAAAGGTGAAGGAGTTTGTCAGCTCCTGTGTTACCTGTCAAGCCAGTGGCAAGACAGGTGGCCATCCAAAGGCCCCCTGATACCACTACCTGTGGTGGGGGTTCCCTTTGAAAGGGTAGGTGTGGACATAGTGGGTCCACTGGAACCTCCCACAGCCTCAGGGAACAAATTCATACTGGTGGTAGTGGATCATGCCACTAGGTATCCTGAGGCTATTCCCCTTAGGACTACTACAGCTCCTGCAGTAGCCAAAGCCCTCATTGGTGTCTTCACCAGGGTAGGGTTTCCTAAGGAGGTGGTTTCAGACAGAGGTTCCAACTTCATGTCTGCTTACCTGACCCACATGTGGAAGGAGTGTGGGGTGCAGTACAAGTTTACTACACCCTACCATCCACAAACCAATGGCCTTGTTGAGAGGTTCAACAAGACATTGAAAGGCATGATCATGGGGCTCCCTGAAAAACTCAAAAGGAGATGGGATGTCCTACTACCATGCCTGCTTTTCGCTTACAGAGAAGTGCCACAGAAGGGGGTAGGTTTCTCACCCTTTGAACTTCTGTTTGGCCATCCTGTGAGGGGACCACTCTGTCTTGTAAAGGAGGGCTGGGAGAGACCTCTCCAAGAACCCAAACAAGATATAGTGGACTATGTGCTTGGCCTAAGGTCCAGAATGGCTGAGTACATGGAAAAGGCATCCAAGAACCTTGAGGCCAGCCAGGAGCTTCAGAAGCACTGGTATGACCAAAAAGCTGCACTGGTTGAATTCCAACCTGGGCAACAGGTATGGGTTTTGGAGCCAGTGGCACCAAGGGCCCTCCAGGACAGATGGAGTGGCCCTTACCCTATCCTAGAGAAAAAGAGTGAGGTCACCTACCTGGTTGACCTGGGCACCAGCAGGACACCCAAAAGGGTTATCCATGTGAACCGCCTAAAACTCTACAATGACAGGGCTGACATCACCATGCTGATGGTGACAGATGAGGAACAGGAAGCTGAGAGTGAACCTCTCCCTGATCTCCTCTCCCACAGCCCAAAAGATGGGTCAGTAGATGGAGTTGTCTTTTCAGACACCCTCACTGCCCAACAGCAGACTGACTGCAAGCAAGTCTTGCAGCAGTATGCTGGGCTCTTTCCTTGACCCCTGGTCTGACAAACTGGTGTACCCATGATGTGGACACTGGTGACAGTGCACCTGTCAAAAACAAGATCTATCGTCAGTCAGACCAAGTTAAGGAAAGCATCAGAGCTGAAGTCAGCAAGATGCTGGAGCTAGGGGTTATTGAGCCCTCTGAGAGCCCCTGGGCTAGCCCAGTGGTTCTGGTCCCCAAACCTCATCAAAAGGGTGAAAAGAGAGAGATGAGGTTTTGTGTGGACTATAGGGGTCTCAACTCTGTCACCAAGACAGATGCACACCCTATCCCAAGAGCTGATGAACTGATAGACAGATTGGGTGCAGCCAAATACCTGAGTACCTTTGACTTAACTGCAGGGTACTGGCAGATTGGCATGGCCCCAGGAGCCAAACAGAAAACAGCATTCTCCACACCTGATGGGCATTTTCAGTTCACTGTTATGCCCTTTGGTTTAAAGAATGCCCCTGCCACCTTCCAGAGGTTGGTGAATCAAGTCCTTGCTGGGTTGGAGTCCTTTAGTGCAGCTTATCTTGATGATATTGCTGTCTTCAGTTCCACCTGGCAGGATCACCTGGTCCACCTTGGGAAGGTTTTAAAGGCCCTGCAAACTGCAGGCCTAACTATCAAGGCATCCAAATGCCAGATAGGGCAGGGCACTGTGGTGTACTTGGGCCACCTGGTTGGTGGAGGCCAGGTACAACCCTTACAGCCCAAGATCCAGGCTATCCTGGACTGGGTAGCTCCAACAACTCAGACCCAAGTCAGGGCATTCCTTGGCTTGACTGGGTACTACAGGAGGTTTGTGAAGGGATATGGGTCCATTGTGACTCCCCTCACAGAACTCACCTCCAAGAAGATGCCAAAGAAAGTAAACTGGACAGTCTGTTGCCAAAAGGCTTTTGACACTCTGAAAGAAGCAATGTGCTCAGCACCAATTCTAAAAGCACCAGATTATGCCAAGCAGTTCATTGTGCAGACTGATGCCTCTGAGCTAGGGATAGGAGCGGTCCTATCCCAGACCAATGATGAAGGCCAAGACCAACCTGTTGCTTTTATAAGCAGAAGGCTTCTCCCCAGGGAGCAGCGTTGGAGTGCCATTGAGAGGGAGGCCTTTGCTGTGGTCTGGTCCCTGAAGAAGCTGAGGCCCTACCTGTTTGGAACTCACTTCCTAGTTCAAACTGACCACAGACCTCTCAGGTGGCTAATGCAAATGAAAGGAGAAAACCCAAAACTGTTGAGGTGGTCCATCTCCCTACAGGGAATGGACTTTGAAGTGGAACACAGACCTGGCACTGCCCATGCCAATGCAGATGGCCTTTCCAGGTTCTTCCACTTAGACAATGAAGACTCCATAGGGCAAGGTTAGTCTCATCATCTTTCGTTTGGGGGAGTTGTGTGAGAAAGTGCCATCTTTCTTACATGGTATGCCCCCACTTTTTGCTGAATGGCTGATGTACTTTGACTGAGTGTGCCCTGGGCTCCTGCCAACCAGGTACCCAGGGCCTGTGTTCCTTCCTAAAATTGCATTGATACCTACACCCAATTGACATCCCTGGCCACAGGTCAGCCCCTGGTAAATGGTACCATGGGTACCCAGGGCACTGTGACCAGGGAAGGCCCCTAAGGGCTGCAGCACTTGTTGTGCCACCCTTAGGGACCCTGCACCTTTACACACACACACTGCCTTTGCAGGCTGCGTGTCTTGGTGCAGAACAAAAGTGAAGAGTCGACATGGCTCACATCCCTGTGTGCCATGCCTACAAGCCACTGCCCTGGCCTAGGTCAGCCACCCCTCTAGCTGGGTGCACTATGCCAGTGGTGAGGGCATAGAGGCATGAGCCCTGTGCCTCTACAGTGCCCAAGTCCATTCTTGGGCATTGTAAGTGCAGTGCTGCCATTAGAGTATATGGTGCTGGGAGTCTGTCATTACGAACTCCACAGCACCATAATGGCCCCACTGAAGACTAAGAAGTTTGGTATCAAACTTCTCAGCACATTAAACCCCCACTGATGCCAGTGTGGGATTTAATGTAAACGCACTCAGAGGGCATCTTAGAGATGCCCCCTGAAACCAACCCGACCTCCAGTGTCCGGACTGAGTGGCTGCCCAGGCTGCCACCACCAGACATGTTTCTGGACCCCTGGGTCGAGAGCCTCTGCTCTCAGGGGCCTGAAACAATGCACATCCCGGGACGAGGTGCCAAAGCCTCCTCCCCCAGGATGGGCAGGGGGAGCTTCAAAGGCCTGCCGCCTTTGGAGTTTCCCCAGACCATTTGCTGCTTCCAGCAAACTGGTCCCCACTGGTTCTACCCCCACTCCTGGCGGGAGAACCGGCGGGAAAACCAGAAGCAGGAAATGGGTTGTGCCCACCTCTGCCAACTCCACCCCTAAGGTGGGGGAGGCGAGGTGAAGCACAAACTCGAGTCCCCGCCATCTTGAGGATGGGGGACCTGGCCAACCAGGGACAGGCTCCTGCCCCCTCCCACTGGAGAGGAACAGAATAGGGGGTGTACCCACCCCAGGGAAGGGACCCATTGGTCCCTGCCCTTACCTACCTGTAACCACCCCTAAATTTAGTATTTAGGGGCTCCCTGAACCTTCCTTCCAGAGTTCCCAAATCCGAAAACAAGAAGAGAAGACGAAGCAAGAAGACCAGCCGTGCAGCTGCTAAAAAGGAGGCGACAACAACTGACTTGGCCCCAGCCCTACCGGCCTGTCGACCTCTGAACCTGCTCCTGCGGAATCCCGGCCTCAGCAACCTCACAAACCCCGGAGGACCTGACTTCTGTGCTACAGCCTTCGACCCAGGGACTCCCACGAGCAGTGGTACTGCTCAAAAGAAAACCTACCAACGACCCGGCCCTGGCACGGAGCCGCGAAACCTGCACACTCTGCACCCGCCGAGTCCAGCCTGTGCCTGAGTGACCAGAGACCTCGAGGACGTCCCCGGCGATTCTGACCTGGAATCCAGTGGCCAAGGACCCTCCTCGACGACCCAGACGACGCCTGCAGCCTCAGGACAAGGGACCCCTCCAACCGCGACCAGCAGGGGTAAGATTTCCCGACCTCAAAGACACCCCTGCACCCGGCGCCCCACGGCCCCTTGTGCCCAACTCCTGGGTGTCTACCTATCCTCCAAGACCCCAACTTACCTCCTGAAGTGTTGGTCGTCCCTGAAGAATCACCGTCCCCGAGCCTGCAGCCTTTCTTCACCTTTCACGACCTCTATTGTTTAACATTGAGCGCCCGACGGCTCAAAAGCACCCTGCACCCAGCCGCCCGAGTGCCCCTGGAAGTGCAACCTCTATCCTAACCTACTTCCCTACTTGCCCTGAGCAAGTGACCAGGAGCCCAGCTCCCACAGTCGCGTGGCCTGCTTGCCAGCAGCCACCAACCCGGGGCCCCCCGCCTGCCATAGGATAACATTGGGCCTTCTCACTCTGCACCCGGCCGCCCCTGTGCCGCTGAGGGTGTAAAAACTGTACTTACCTGATCCTGGGGACCCCTGAGTCTTACCCAGAACCTTAACCCTGCCAGTCAAGTACTTACCCGAAATCCGATAACTCACTTTTCTTCCATAGGGTTCCATTGACTGGTTTTCTGCGAAATTTCTTCTAAGTGTGGAGTTCTGAAACTTTAGAATATTCACCAAAAATCAACCGAGTCACGAAAACGAAAATACTCACCTAGTATTAGAAGGGGCCTCAGTGCTGGACCCGAGTGCCCAACACTGGCCCTAAAAAGTAATCGCAACGTTACTTACCGCTAACTCACTTTTCTTTCATAGGGATCCATTGACTGGTTTTCTGTGAAATTTCTTCTAAGTGTCGATTTCTGTATTTTACAAATATTCTTTAAAAATCGAACAAACTACAAAAACGTAATTACTTACCTGTTTTAAGTAAATGTCCCAGTGCTGAACCTAGGAGTCCAGCACTGGATTACAAAAGTAACGTAAACATACTTTGCTTGCACACTGTATTTCCTTTCATAGGATAACATTGGTAATTTTACCCAGAAAAGTTTCTAAGTGTCAGCTTTTGAAATATAGTAATATTCTTCAAAAATCACTACAATAACCAAAACGCTTTTTCTTACCTGTTTACAGGAAGTGTCCCAGGACTGAATCCAGGATCCAGTCCTGTGGTTAGAAAAGTGCTCTGCAAAGTAATCAATTGTAATTAAGCATAATTTTCCATTGAGCTCAATGTTGCATTGAATTTGACCCTGTGTTGCCTCTTGCACCAACTGTGATAACCACTATCAAAAAAGTCTACTGCCTATCTGTAAGGTGAATAACCAAAGCATCTCATACTGAGAAAGTATATTTTGATCCTATTGTTGGTTCTAAAATAAAACAAGCATATATTTTTTTATATACAAACCATTGGCCTAGAGTTCAGTTCTTGAGTGTGTGGCTTCATTTGCTGACTGAGTGTGTACAACAAATGCTTTACACTGTCCTCTGATACTGCCTTACTGCTCGACCAAGCTACCACTTTGGAGAGTAAGGTTATATCTAACTTTAGCCTCTGTCAACCCTCTGGGGACTGTGGACTCTGTACACCCTGAACCTTACTTGGGTACAGTATATACAGAGCCACTTTCCTACACCAATCATATAAAGAATTGGCCTCAATGACTGATCTTAGTCATTTCTTCACCTACCCGGAGCAGTAGTCAACCCACATCAAGAAAGAAGTCATCACTATTCACTGGGAGTGCCAGCACTTCCGTCTTTACATCTCTGGATAGATATTCCAGCTGACTGCAAACTACTGATTCCAACAAGTAACTCATTCTCTCCCTCAAGGGAGAGGGTGGGGATGGGTCGTATAGGGTCTGGGGACTACCCCGCTAGCTCAAGGCATTCACACTTTTTAATTAACGTGAGAATGCAGCTTTCATGGCAGTTAACACATGACTTTCATCTGGAATGATGTTCTTCTGCTGTCTTCCTAAGAACTAGGATATCATCACTTATGTTAATGAAACTATAGAGTTCCAAGAGAACTTCTCGGTTCTGGAAAACCTCTACCGCATTAGAGACACCGAAGAGTAAGCATTTGAACCTTCTGAGCCCAACAATGTTGAAAACATTGAAATATTTTGTGATTGCGGACCGAGAAGTGGTTGGTTGTATACAGAGTTGAGGTCCGCCTCAGAGAACCAACAGGGCTGCTAACCTCTGTGATGAAACTGTCAATGATCATTGTCAGGTGACATTCATGTTTGACAGCAGTGTTGGGTAAATGTATGCCCATACTTACGCACACTTTGTTGTGTGGCTTCAGTTTCCATGCCACCACAACAGGTGTCATCCATAGGGTGGGTTTCTTAATACTATCAGCCTTTTTATTTTTTTGCAGGGCCATGTGGCCTCCATCTTCGGATGCATAAGAAAGCAAACACACCCAAGACTAAGAGTTATTGGTTGCACAGTCTGATCAATGTACAGCAACATTGTCTTGTCTTTCAAGCCACCTAAACTCTTGAAGAGTGCTTGAAAGTCAATGATCATGTGGGTAAGCTTACAAGTAGGTGCAATCAAAATTAATTTTTCCCCCAATCTATGATAAGCAGATGCAAAATAGCAGGAAATTCCACCATCTCCCCACGCCCCTCCTCAGGTTAAATAAAAGCAGATGGAACGGAGGTGAAATTACCTGCAAAACAAGAATTCGTAGTTTACAGGCAGCAAGAAATGCATGGAATGATACATTCTCATGCAATACAGCACTATCAGGAAGCTAACAATGTAAATACTTTAATGGCAATTACATTAATCTAATTAAAATGGCCGACCTTTGACGGTGCTCTTCAAAGCAACTTTCTCAGTAGGGGAGGCTGTGTGTGGCACTTGCCTACTAGAACACCAGGACAACCTTGCAAGTAGGCAGGATACACAGAACAACTTGCAAGGGAAGTTGTTTTGAAGAGCACCATCAGTGATCAAGACTTCTAAAAGCAACTGTACCGTTTTTTTTTTTTGTTTAACCATCCATGGAACAGCTGTCACACAACTTTGGTCCTTATGTACAGAAACTTTGGGCGTGATCGTGCTAGTCAAAGACACAGTACATTCCCAATGAATGGTGCTATCCATTCTCAGACCAAAAACCTTTTCTATTTATTTAAATTATCTTTTTGAAAAATATCTCTACCTGCAAACAGCAATGGACTGTCCTACGGAGTTCAAATTAAATTCAATCTTTTATTTAAGCTTTGAGTTCAGCCTTTTAAAACAAAACACCTTTTCCATATTACAGTTCTAGGTTATTATTTGTTATCCAGAAAGATTGGAAATTCAGAATTCTATAGCAAAAGGCTATTGTTGGTGGATCATAAATCAACATCATTGCTTGTTCACTTACATTAGCATTATACACTAGCTAGGGCGTCCATAAATATATTGTTTTCAACACAATCAATATGGGACAACTAAAGAGAACACCCTCAGTCTTAAAAAGAGTTACCAAACAAACTACATTTTCTCTCCAAATAAGGACATTTGTTCAAGCTTCCAATATTTAACTGAAGCAGATTAATATGTTTAATTAGACAATTCTCAATCGAATACAATTTATCTCCGCAGAGTGCAATCACAATCCTGATTATCCAAATTTGGCATGGATTGTAAAAAAAACATCCCAGTCCCACTGTCGCATCCAAAAATCAAATTTTTGCTTTAAAAACAATTAATTGCCGAAGCGGTGAAAGAAATTTGTAATTAGGGAAAAAAGGTCATACCAATTTCCGATGCATATTTAAAAGTAAAGGACATTCAATTACTACGCAAATAATAGAAAGTTTTATTTTCAAAGTGTGTACACCATAGCTTTTGTTTTCTGAAATTTTTACAGCCAAGCTGGGGGCCGCCATTAAGGGAATACTTCGTATTCTAGATTTCAAAATGTCTTGAAGAAGAAAAGGGTCTGACAAATAAAAAGGATGTGGAAAAATGTCTAAATTTCGCAGAGATGAATGTGTATTTTTGATTTATGATTATTGGGAGTTATTCAAGCAAGGGATCAGAAAAAATCCTGGCGATTTGTACAACATATCCCTATGATTAGACAAGGTCCATTCACCTTCTTGGAGTTGTTGTTTATGAGGGAATGGATCCCAGCTATCAAAAGCCCCTGCATATAATTTTAGTATTTTGTACATACTTCCTAAAAGCTTGAGCCCATTTTAGCTCACTACACTGTGCATCAGCCCAACAGATCTGCGATATTCTGTCCGGGCTGCTTCAAGAGTGAGGGACTGAGTTAGATCTTGGCGGTACTCCCGCCGTCCCTCTGTGGCAGCAGTTCCAAGTGGTCCATCAAGCTGATGGTGTCCCGCCTGCCGTATTTAGATGAACGCTGGCTGAACCGCGGTCTGCATAACAGACTGTTTTCTGTCGGGTAAGCGGCACACCTCCTCCGATCAGTGGTCTTCTGTGCTGGCTAACAGTACACCGTCACCAGTGGAATTGCGTGAAGCGTATTTAGATGTTCCTGTTGTGCAGGCATTGTCCTACTGGTGGTTTGCTGATGGAGTGAGTCCCTGGTGGAGTGGAGACTGATAAGTACTACTTATTAATGTGTGAGTTTGCTTCAAAAACATATGTAGGTAATGTGTTATGCCCCTTTATGTTACATATTGCATGCCACATAAACATGCACACACTATTAAATGCACACCCACAGGCACCACCACAACAATATTTTTTTAAGTGTCTATACAGGTGTGTATATCTTACAATTATTAGTTGTGAAATGAACACTACTGCATTACACATAAGAAAAAATTGCATGTAAGAGCAATGCAAAAATACACTAGGCTACAGCAATTGTCAACACACGTCACTGGATCTAAAATATTCCCTTTGTCTATACAGAATATTTCATAACCATAAAGTGCTATGGGAAGGATTTTTTGCAACAATGCTTTAAAAAGTCAAGTATAAAACATTCCTCTGTACATACCATTAAACTTCACAAGGGCACCTGCCTGTAATAATGCTCTACATAAGATTCCCTTCAAAATGTGTTCAACTCACCTTTAAATAGCATTAAAATGTAACCCTAAATATTAGCAGGGCAGAGTACACACACTGCTGGGCCAAACAAAGCCCACATTAATTGCCAAAGTACCACAATCAGATAATGTAGACGAATTCACAACACATAATATCATGAGTAGCATTCCAGGACATAGACATAGACATATAGCACAACACCACCTGGCCCACAATCTCATATCACTACCATGCTCAGCCCTCACTACCCAAGGAAACACTCTCCTCCCCCTCAGTCCCCAGTCCAATAACTTTTGGCAGGGCTTCCCCCATACCTTTAATCCACAGCTCCTCCGTTGGAGCCCTAACCCCCATTCAAGTAATGGCAACTCGCTTTCTTACCAGTACAAGTGCGAATTGTATAAAGAAAATGGTAATTCTTTGTATCTTAGGAAGCACAAGTAGAAGCAGCAGCCACAGTTGTGGTGAAAGCTCACGTCAGGGAAGTAGCCCGGTTTAAACATGCCAATACCCTCTCCCGGAATCCTCTTACCCTCCCGCAACCCCACGCAAGATGCATAAAAACGGTGCTCTCCACTGGACATCAGGGACAAGATGAGTCACGCCCAGCATTAATTTTATTCAGGCTCACTGGCGTCACATAAGTGCGATACATGATGTTATAAAGTGAATCAATCGGAAAAGAGCATTACTGGACACTATCCTCAACAATTCACACATTCTAGCCCAGTCCACATCTGAGACAAGGGCCCCCAGATCTGCCTCCCAAACACTCCACGCTCTCAGCGGTCCCCGTATAGTGTCAGTCTGCAGCACCTTATACAGCAAACAAATTAGATGCAGTCCCATCCCCTGAGTCAACAACACCCCAAGAGTGGCTGAGGCTGTTGGAGCTGTTGGATACGTTGGCCAAAGCCCCCCACTGTGTCCAATACATCAGCATAGTGAAGGAAATTATCCGGATCGAGTGCAAACTGATCCCGGGCCTTGTCAAAGGACATGAAAACCTCAGATGGGTACAAATCCCCCAACAATTCATAGACTCTCTCATGCCAAGACCATAAAGTCACAGTGTCCTACATGTGATAAAATGGAACCAATATCCATATCGGGAGCTCCCTATGAAAGGAAGCCTTCCAAATTACCACCTTCAGCACCCTGTGCCAAACCGCCCCCGTCTGTCACACCACATAAAGCACCTCCTGGGGCACACTTGCACCTGCCATCAGATACACAGGGAGCACACCCCCTTCCACCAAACCCGCAAAAAGATTCTTTTCCCAATTATCACCTGCATCCAACCATTTGGCTGCATGCTGCAAGTGAGAAGCATAATAATAATGTTCCAAGTTCGGAACCCCAAAGCCCCCTTCCTCATACCCCCTCAGACTCAGCCGCACCACTCTAGAATGCTTTACCACCCAAAGAAGCAAGGTGAGAAGGGAATTTAACCGGCGGAAAACCCCTGCGGGGGGAGGGCACTGTGAATTCTGGATCACATAGAGGCAAAAACACAATCTTAGCAACAACCACCATGCCCGTCAATGACGATCGCAGTGTGTTCAAGAGCTGGACAAAAGCTTACAGGGACTCGAGAACCTTCTCAATGTTATACTATAAATGTGGTTTGCGCCTACGTGCCACCATCACACCAAGATAGCGAAACTTCTCCGTCTCCCATCTCAACCCCACATCATGAACCGATCCCTGGGCACACGAGTCAGTGCTGCCGGGGGAAACAGTAATGATTTACCGCTAGTTAACATGGAGGCACGACACCTCACAAAACTCACGGAGGAGTCCCAACAGACCCGCAACTGACGTACTAGGCTCACTGAGGTAAAACAATGCATCATCAGCGTAAAGCGAGATGACATGCAAAGAATGTCCCACCTCGATTCCCCAACCACCCGACCGCATGCGAAACTTCACCGTCAATGGCTCCACAGCCAGCACAAAAAGCAAGGGGCTCCCCTGTTGCATGCCACGTTCAACATCCCAGTGCTCAGAGCTATATTGGCCTATCCTCACCAGCGCTGCAGGGCCAGTGTACAACAATTGTATCCATGCTCTAAACTGAGGTCCAAACCCCTTGGATCTCTTAACCTCCAACAGATACCCCCAATCCACCGTGTCAAAAGCCTTCTCAATCTCAATGGAAGCCAACACCCAATCTTCCTCTCGACCTCATGTATAACATGTGCTAGGTGCCACAAATTCATCGCTGTACCATGTCCAGGGATGAATCCACACAGATCAACAGGCACAAGCTCGACACCTCTATGCTCAGGCAAAAGGCCAGCAGCTTACAAAGTATATTAATATCAGTGTTTATCATCGTGAGAGGCCGGTATGATGCAGGATCAGAAGAATCCCCCCCGGCCTACAGAAGTATGCTGTTAAGGCCCTCACACATACTAGGTGGAAGTATCCCCTTCTGCTTAGCCTCCAGGAACACTTCCAGCAACGGTTGGGGCAACTCCACTGTAAAACCTTGATAAAACTCTGCAAGGAAGCCATCCTCCAGAGAGGAGTTGCAAAGCAGTTCTGACCTCTTTCAATGTAACATCCGAGTCCAATTCCTCATGGGCCACAGCACCCAACAGGGGCAGTGCCAGTGGGTCCAAAAAGGTACAAACCTGTGCCACTCAGCTACGGGTGCTTCCTCTGCACACACCCTCAAGATGCCTCTGAAAGGCCGCCACCACTCTCACTCTTGAGGACCCAATACCTCCATCCGGCTCCACCAAATGGAGCTCTGGGGAGGGGTCCCCTCCCTCCTGAGTAACCAAGCAAGCATCCTGCCTGATTTAGCCCCCTCGCAATGCAGCTGCTGGCTGTGCTGCGTAGGGATATACTCATCCATCCTATCCCATTTATCCGCTCTACTCCGGCCCGTCTGCAACTCCTTCCCATGGATCTCAGGATCAGTCAAGTCGGCCTTCTGCAAGTCCACCAGCTCCCCTTCCTCAACACGCAACTCACGGAGGAGCTGCTTATGCACCCTACATGTCAAACCCAAGCAATGCCCACAAAACACTGCCTTCATGGCATCCTACTCAACCGCTCTGGAACCGGCAAATCCCCAGTTAGACTACAAATAATCAGCCACAGACTGTTATAATGTGTCTCTACCAATGGCGTCAGTCAGCACATCCACCGGAAAGTACCAAGTCTATGTTTTGGCACCACTACCCCACAATCCAGTACTCCAAGCACCAGTGTATGATCCGACAGAAATCGAGCCAAGTGTTGTACCGCCCGGACTTTCTTTAATGGGAATCAAGTCACCAGTATCCTATCCAGCTGACTGTAAGTATGGTGGGTATGGGACTAACAGGTAAATATTTTCTGAACTGGTTACGAACCCTCCAAGCATCTAGCAATTCCAAATTTGACATGCCTTCACCTAAAGACACAGTCATACATGGCTTTGTGTCAGTCCTAGGAGGGTTCCTATCCTGCTCCCCATCCAGGACACAATTAAAGTTTCCTAATCACATAAAAGGGCCATCCACCTCAACCCATCAGGTCCTGTAGCCTAAATTAAAATAGAGGATCATCTACATTAGATGCATAAATGTTATGGATAAACGAGCCCTCTCGACCAGCTTGCCCTGCAGCAGTACCTACCTCCCCAATACCTCAGCCTCCACATAACTAGGCATAAAAGAAATCCCCAGGGCCACCCACACCAGCACCCCACTCCCCCACCCATAGGGCATAACAGGAATGAAACAGCTGGCCCTTCAGCTTCTTGGCCAGCTTATCAACCTCCCCATCCGTGAGGTGTGCCTCCTGCAGACAGGTTATGTCGACTCCGTCATATAAAAAAAGAAAGGACTCTATACTTCTTAACATACTTCCTCAGTCCCCGGACATTCCAGGTACGTATTCGAAACTTCCCAACCATCCTTGTGATATTTCAATGCCCCTGAATCTCCATCCTTTAGTACCCAATTTATCTGCCGAATGCGGCATTTAAAACTGCTCAACAAACAACTAAGAACAAACCAACCCCCCACCCCAGGACAAACATAGTAGAACAGTCATGCTATGCAAGCCCACACATACGTGTGCCAGGACAACACACTATACCCTACTCATCTAATAGGGTTAAGAACCCCAACTACCACCCTCTCCAAGCTCCCGTACAAAGTACCCCCCACCCCAGGGTCATAGTGCAACCTGCTAACCCGACATTGAGCCCTAGGGGTTAAGTAGACAAAGAGTTATAAACACAACAGCATAGTATATTAGAATGGTGCACCTCATCACTACCCTTCCAATTAGTCCCCACAAGCAAACTGAAAAGTACCCAATCCCAAAGCAATCAGACCTGAAGAGAAAGGATAATCACAATTACCAAGCATGCTCCAATTATACACACCATAGAACACTGGATCCAGTCAACTGCAATGAAAATGTAAAAGAACAAACTGCCACACAGCAGAAAGATTAGTTTATGGCACATCCGTCAACTGCGGCTGGGAATCAGATAAGACAGAAGGCAGTTTCCCATCTGGAGACATCTCCCCATCAGACTACTGTGCAGGCTTGGCTACCACCTGCATAGTGCTGTCCTGCTAAATCGTTATTCTACGCGAATCATGGGACTTGCCATTTGACGTGACCCCACCAGTGCGGTCTCTCCAAGCACCATGGCCCCTCTGCCCCCACAAAACAGCCGCAAACCCACAGGCCCCTGATCGAAACACCATCCCATACATCCTTAGGTCTCTCAAAAAAGTGTGCCATCCCGCTAGCTAGGACCTTCAACTTGGAGGGATAGAGCAACATGTATTTCAAGTTCATAGCCCGCAGCATCTGTTTGACACTTATGAATGAGTTGCACTGCTCGTGAACTTTCGTCGTGTAATCAAGGAAACTAGCGATGGCATGATTATCAACACTCAGGATTTCCTGTTCCAAGGCAGCCTGTAGGATACAGTCTCTGTCCCTACAGTTGAGTATGTTGGCTATAACAGCTGTCAGGGGGGAACTAGGTGGCAGAGCCGGCACCACGTCCTGGTGCGCCCTCTCAAGTACAAACAGAGCACTCAGCTGCAATTGCTGTCTGATTCAGTTATCCAGAAAGATAACAGCAGATGAGCCCTTCACATTTTCCAGAAAGCTCAGAAACTGTGGGAACACCCCTCCACATCCTTCATCCGGGTCTCCAACTCCCTAGTGGTTGACACCATTTAAGCCATCTGCATCTTTAGTGTTGAGACCTCACCCTATATAGCCTTAATATTAGTCTAAGCCGTTGTCTCTTTCTCTGCGACCTTACGCAAATCCGCCCTAAGCAATTTTACATCAACAGATATTGTTTCAATCCTGTATTCCAGTGCAGCACACAATCTCTGTATAGCAGCCAATAATGTGGCCCGAGAGGTCTCAATCCCAAGCTCAGGGGAACCACTTCAGGAGTCCGCACCCCCACAATCAATCAGCCGCTGCAACGGCTGAGGGAGTGTGGTATACTGACTCAGTATTAGGGGCAGGAGTCTTGAGAAACTTATCTTTACCCATGACAGCAGTCAACAGGACCCCGCCCACGGCCACCAAACAACCACAAATAGGGCCCAAGCACAAATCCCCAGTTCCAGATGGCTTGCAGCAATCAGCACGTGATAATCCAGGGGGAGCACCACCCCACAGAGGCCGTCACAAATGCCAGCTCAGTCCTCTCGACCCCCCAGGCACCAATTCCAGGAATATTTAGTGAGCAAGGGCAGGTTCCCCTTGGCGACCCAGCACTTGCCACCCAGGGCGAACATAACTTAATGTCGAGGTCTAGGTGTCAGACCACAGACCACTCCAACGATAATGTGGGAGGCTCCCAAGGCAGCAGCACAATGCCAAAATGTGCCCCCAGCCCTAGCAGCAAGTACGGCCGCACTTCAATAGCATCTGGACACTTCAGCAGTTATAAGAACCAGGGCAAGGATGCACAGAGTCACTGCTGGTCAAAGCAGCCCCCCCTCTATCCCAAGGGGAGGTAGCGCATTCTAGCAGCAGAATCTCTTGGGGCCCGGGCACTATCAGGCATCCATCCCAGCCACCGCAACCTGCAACCGTGAAAGTAGGCAACCCGCAATGCCACTGCAGTCCTCTTCAGCTCCAGTGGAGACCACCGTAAACCCTCACGGCAGCCGTAGGGCCTTCAAAGGCTCCCGGCCACACTCAAGATGGCGGTACAGGGCGCAGTCACCGCATCGCAGCCCAGTTTCAGTGGGTGGCCGGCAGCACTCCACGGTCACCTAATGACACAGGGGTACGGCCTGCAAATCCAGCACGCTCCTTTGCCCTAGCAGGCCATCGCTTGCTGTCGCCGCAGTCCAGGATACCCGCTCACTGCACAGCCCCAGTGAGGGCCCAGCCACACACTATGCAGCCACACCAGCAACAGCCAACATGATTCCTTCGCGGACAGTGCTTCTTCCCTGCCCATAGATGGGCAAAAACAGCCCCAGGAAACCTGGGCGCCGCACTGCTCCCTCCTCGTGTCTCTGCAGGTAACTTGGAAGCTCCAGGGCATAAGGATTCACAAGGATAAAGGATGGATTCACCGGGAGAGCTCTACGTCCTGTTGGCCATCTTGCCAGGCCACGCCCCCAAGTCAAATTTAAATGCATTCTTAAGTGGGTTGACACATAATACTGCTGTTAGTGTGCCAAGATCATCTGCACACATTAAACATGGAATGCGGGTCACTGCCATTTTTTGGGATAAGGAATTTGAATTATTTAAAATTGTGGGAATATCTGCCACATATAAGCTAAAAAGAATCAGGGCTAACACACATCCATAGCGCAGGCCATTGCTTATTTCTATCTTTTTCTTTAAGCAGACCAATGGATCCATCTCCACTTGGGTCCAATATAAACTATACAATGCTTGAATCTAGGACAATATGTCCCTATGGAAATTCCAGGTGAGTAGTTTGCCCCATAGATCCCCTCTATCAATATTTCAAAGGCAATACAGAAGTCCGTGAAGCAAGTGCACAGTCCCAGATTTATTTAAGAGACCTTTTTTATTATAGCCCAAAGGGCAAAACAATGATCAGTAGTAGAGTGTCTTGAACGAAAGCCACCCTGTTCAATAAAGTAGTAGATTTTATTCTATAACAGAAACTTCAACACTGTTAGTATTTTGTAAGGGTGGGCGGAATTTGCGTAGTCGCGCTACGCAAAATTCCGCGAAACGGTAAAAAATCTCCGCGAGCACGCAGAATTCCGCGAGCACGCGGAATTGCTTGTTCCGCCCGTTCGCGATGCGTTTTTCCTGTTCGGGGACGCTGTTTGCATACTTGGGGGGAAATATCTCGCAAACTTGCCCATGCGGTCGCCAATTGGCGCGGCCAAATTGTTTCCCTTGTCCCGCCCGCTCGCGATGCGTGTTTCCTGTTCGCGAACGCAGATGTCCGATGGCGCGTCCGAACGACGTGTTCGCGATCGCACACTCTCGCGGGATTGCGCGAACGGATAGGAAAACTCGCTGGCGAACGCAGGGATCCCGGTAAGTCGCTACCGCGCGCGCGAACACGCATTTTGAAAGCGCGAACAAGGAAAAAATTCCGCTACGCCGCGGATCGCGGAATTGCCAAAATTTCGCACATTACGCGAGCGGAACGGAATTTACCGCCCAGGCCTAGTATTTTGTCAAAGATTTTAGCAGACACATCTAAATGACTAATTAACCAGTAATTTGAAGGGACTTCCTTCAGTAATGGTTTTATTACCGAGCCCTTTCACGACTCGGAGATAATATCCATTTCTACTGTCCTTCTACGTAGAAACTCCAGGTTTTCTGCCCACCACATACAATTGCTGTAATGTTGTCAGGGCCAGCAGCCTTACTTAGCTTACACTCAGCTATTGTGTTTTAAATTTTCTCCTTGGTAAATAATTCAAGCATGTTGGTGTCATCACCATACTTATTTGCTTAAACCTTTATTAAGGGAAAAAATATGTGTTATGTACATCTGAGACCTGGTCCTCTTCTGATACAAAGGAAGGAACTACTGCATGTGCATCATCTATATTGTTTACCAGTCGCCAGAATGTTTTCTGATTGCCCGCTTGAAAATTTTCCAACATTTCATTCCATTTTTTATTATAAAAACTCACTCTCTTTCTTCTGGTAAGATACTTATATTGAATATACAACTCCATGATCTATGTACAATTTACCTCTCAACAGTCTCCTAAAAGAATGTTGTAATTTCCTCAGCACTTTTTTATCCTCTCTACACTCTCCGTTGAACCACCCCTGATTATATTTACTGGTTATTCCTCACTTTTACTGTTGACAACAGAAATTTCTGAAGACATGCGAGTATGTTCTCCAATAACGAGGCAAACCAGTATAATTTATTTGGAAAATAAATTAAATTAATTCCCAGAGCATGGGATAATTGAACTTCCTTGAGCACCTGTAATTGAATTGAACCCAGACTTGTGCTAAAAATCCATAGCCAGAATTAAAACCTTTTCTGTTAAAAATGCTTCCTTTAATATAAGTGTTCCTTGTAAAAACCCAAAGACCACTTCCTTCACAATGCATTATATTAAAATCACAAAATAGGTTGAATGTATCACAGGGGACAAAAGCATAGTCAACTGAATAGTGAGGAGTGCCAAGCCTAAAAGTCGCTAGCTGGATTAACATGGGCAGAGCGGCCATTTAAGCTTATTAAGCCACTTCTGCTCAACCAATCCCAAATAATGCTAGACTCAATTGAGGATGCAACAGCTGAAAAGTTAGTGAGAGGAATATTATACAAGGATATAATTTAATATATTATCTACTGTATGATAACTTTTTGAAATAAAATCCCCTGCTGTGATCACAATATACTCTCTGTATTAGATTAACATAGACAATTTTTCTTCAAATGTTTTCAGGAACTCTATCAGGTTTGACTTGATATCCTCATGGAGATATACATTAGCTAAGATTAACATTTCAGTTTGATTTTGTTTTAACTGAATTTCAACCACTGATATTTGTGCCCACATACTTACACTTTCTATCCTTTTAACCTTTCTTATTATTCATGTGTATATCAACGTTAAAAGGCCTCCACATAATCAACCCTCTCCTCTAACATGGACAGGTTTACATATTAATACAATACCTTCAATATTCGGGTTCTCTTGGAACTAAATCTCCTGCAGCAGGATAACATGGTATACATTTAAAAGATTTGCTGATAAAATGAGAGTAAAATAGAGGCCAATATAACACGTTGTCAGTCTTCCATGTCTTAATCTCTTTATTGTTCCGATTGTCTCTTCATGTCAAAGATTGGAAACAATCCCACTATTTCAACTCTTATTTTTCATAATATTCACACATGTCAATGTAATGTTCACTTCGATACTACCACGGCCAACACGTGTTTTGCAACAAAATGGCTTCTTCACGGCTGTTAATTAGAAAAACGTATTGTAGTGACAGTAACTTATGTTAAACATTACTTCATCCATACCATTGAACAATTTACTCTACAAATTAAATATCGCTTACATCTTTTTCTATTGTGTTAATTACTCTGAATGATCCGTAAATTAACACCTACATTTTAATTCATCCTAGGAAATGACAATTTAATCATGTACATGGGCATCAGTTATTGATAATACAGATACACATCACATTTCTATTAATGGTATGTTATGAATTTAGGAATTAATAATACCTGTCCAAAATTACTGATTCATGTGAGGTTTCAGCAAACTTAACATAATATTTCAAAAGTGCTTCTTATGTAATCAATTCACTTTCATTTGACAAATACCTCAAAGATAAATAAATATGTTCAATCAGTATGAACACAGTATGCACGGTGGAAGTTCCAATTTTTTTAGCAATGTTCCAAACCATATTTCATTATTCAGTGCAGTAAAATAAAGAATTTTAGAGCTCTATAACACAGTGGAAGGAGCCAGTCTAGTTCAACAATTATTTTACAATTACCCATATTGGTACCTCTTAAAAATGGCACCAAGAAATGTTGGCATGACCTATTCATTATTATCAAGTATTGGGGTATCTTTCATAGATTCACATGCCTGAATAATTCCCCGTTGTCGAGATGGGAGTCCCGCAGTAAAATATTCAAGCAGTGCTTTAAAAACTTCATGGGCTCTAATGGCCTTAAGCCAAGTAAATAGTAGCCTATCTATGTCCTTTTTAAAAAAGGACCAAATGTTGGAACCTAGCCAATCAGCTGCCAGCACCCTCTAGAACACTCTCAGCAGAGGCAAGTTCTCTTAGATTTTCATTGCACGTCGTGTGGAAGGGAGTCTCCCTGAGTGCTACTCAGTTTTTCTTCAACTTTCGCAACTCTTGGCATTATGTCAGACAAAAAAGGTCTTTTCCACCCTTGCAAGACCTGTAGCAAGAAAAGAGTCCATGTGGATGATCTACATAAGGAGTGTATTTACTGCCTTTATTCAAGGCATGAGGTGAGAGAATGCAAGATCTGCTGCACCTTTTCAACTAAAACCCTCAAGGACAGAGAGGGAAGGTTGTTATTGTGGCTTCAGACCACTAAACACCAGTCATCTTCTTCGGATGAGGAAAGTGAGAGAGCCTCTACATCCCATACGAGGGCCAGATCTAAGGATAGTTCCTCAGGTGAAGGTAGGAAACATCATAAGCCTTCCCAGGACTCAAAGGTTTCTAAAAAAGAAAAGGGAGCTAAACTCTCCTCTGAGCCGGCATTACTGTGCCTTCCATGCCTTCCAGGATGAAAGGAGAGCATCCTAGAGCCTCCTCTTCGGATCCTGTGGAGAGGAAATCTCTCAAAAAATCATCGTTTACGACGTTCCCTCACTCGTCGACGACAATCAGTATTACATCGATGACGCCGTCGTCAACGGCAACAGTGACGACAACAGCAATCCAAGCTCCAATACCTTCTATCAAAATCTCTGTGTCAAGGACGAGGGCTCCATTGTCGTCGAAGACTGTCGACGCTCCCTCGTCGACTACATTACCGTCGGCGAAGATCCCGGCGACGACCGACTCATCGACGAGTGTCCCATCGACTGCTCTTCCGTGGACGATGACACCGTCAATGTTAGTACGGTCGACGACGACACTATCGGCGATGGAATTTTAATTTCCTGTCGTGTCTGCACCGTCGACGAGGATTACTCAAGTTACCAGAGTAACCAAGACTTTCCTGCGGCCAGCAATGCAAGAATTTAGTACGGTTTCGCCCTTACTCCCGTCGCATCTGCTGGAGGGCTATGTAGAAGATAACGAAGATGGTGATGACGATGATGGTCTTTATGGCGTGGCTCATAGCCCATCTGAGCTTCACGCAAAGTGTCAGGATGATGAGGATGAGGACTACCATAATGAGTCGCAATACTTCCAGCAGGGGTATGTGGCTCTGCGTCACTGTTACCATTCCTATGGTTTTCAGCCAGAGCCGCGCCCCAGGAACATGGCCCATCTGCCACCATCACTGGTTCAGGATCTGCAGGCTATGTTGGCGGACTACCGGCAGCGGTTTCCGGATCAGCCAAACAGGCAGGTACCTCAAATAGATCCTCCAGGTACACTAGCGGCTCAACTGCCAAACACACCTATGAAAGTTCCTGACCCAGGACCAACCGAGCCTGGAGCACCGGATGCCTCCTCTTCTGAAAAATATAGAGAGGAAGGTGAGCTGCCAGATCCAACCTCTGCTCCGGATCCTTGGGACGATTATGTTATTCCAACTCCCTCCCTCCTCCACATCTCCCATCAGATTCTTCCTTCGGAAGATATCGGAGGGTTTTATAATCTAATGCAGAGGGCATCCAACAGGCTCCATCTGCCTATTACGGTCAATCAGACCGAATGCTTTTTATATGACTTCAAAGAAGACACAAGGAAATTGGTACGCTCCATACCAATTATAGACTCCATACCAATTATAGACTACATATAGCAGGAAGGCATCAAAATAATGAAGACACCAGCATCCATACCGCTGGTGCTACCCCGTATTGAGAAGTATAGGGCACCAGAAGACTCTCCATCTTGCCTCACTGGGCACCCCAAGCCGGACTCGGTCAATTCTCAGGCAGCACAAAGGCATTCCAAGAACCCTGCTACCCCGATTACCACTCATCCTGATAAGGAAGGGCGTAGGATGGACATTTTAGGGAAACGTTTCTCTTCTATGGCAGCAGTGACAACTAGGGCAGCAAATGCATTAACCACCAAATGTGGTCAGACATGGCAGGTTTAATAGACCTTATACCTGAGGACAAGAGACAAGAGGCACGGAAGATACTAGTGGAAGGGGAGCGTGTAGCTTCAAAAACCAGTGAGTGTGCCCTTGATGTAGCCAATACTGGTTTTAGACAGCTGGTGGGAGCTGCTGTGCTCAGATGGCAAGGATGGCTGAAAGCGACCACCTTTTGGTCTGAGGTGCAGACAAAAGTTTTGGATATGGGTTTCGATTGTGCGTCACTGTTCGGAAAGCACATTGATTAGGCACTGTTGGCACTTAAGAACGACACTGACACCGCAAAGTCGTTGGGCACATTTCAGTACAGAAAGGTGCCCTTCAGAGGTGCTAGGGGTCGAGGATTTACCCCTTACAAAGTAGGTTACCAGAGGGCTCAACAGTATCAGCCATACCAGTCACAATACCGACAATCATCCATCTTACCATCAGTCATCTACTGCTGGTTTCTTGCCAGGGAGGCTGCAAACGAATGCCTCAACAAGGTTGTGACTCAAGCAGGAAGCTATTATCATGCCAGGGTACCAGCTTCCCTCCCCTCCCAACCTGTGGGTGCAAAGGTTTCCAGCTATGTCCACCAGTGACGCGAAATAACAACAGATCTCTGGGTGCTGGACATTGTCACCAATGGTCACACTCTAGAATTCATTCAGCGCCCCCCGACTCAAAGAGGCTTTGGTCATGCTCGCCAAAGGAGCGATAGAGGAAGTCCCAATGTCACAAAAAGCAAAAGGTTTTTATTCTCGTTTTTTCCTAAGAAAAAAGAAATCAGGAGAATGGACCTGAGGAATCTCAACAAGTTCCTCAGGAAGCAGACGTTCAGGATGGTAACGCTTTCCGATATTCTAGGCCGCTTAAACGAAGGGGACTTCATGACCTCGCTCGACATGGAAGACGCATATTTTCATATCCCAATCCATCCGAAACATCAGAAACTCATAAGATTCACGGTGGCTGGTACCTACTACCAATATAAAGTACTTCCGTTTGGCCTCAAATGGGTGCCAAGGATCTTCACCAAGTGCCTGGTGCCTGTAGCAGCAACCCTGCGATCTCGAGGGCTCCAAGTATTCCCGTATCTCGAAGACTGGCTGCTCCAAGCACCAACAGCACAGAAGGCCAGTCAAGCTACAAGCACCTGTCTTCGCATGTTCAGGACTTTGGGACTCACTGAAAACAAAGAGAAATCTTCATTCCATCCAAGTCAATTCATATCCTTCCTGAGAGCATCCAGATACCATCCAATGCAAAGCCTTCCTATCTCACAAAAGACAGCTACATTTGCAAAGACTTGAAAAAGCATATCAAGAAAAAGGTTAGTTTCTGTGAGAATGTACAAGTCGCTCCTGGGCATGTGCTCTTCAGCAATAGATCTGGTGCCACTAGCCAGACTGAGAATGCAACCTCTTCAAGAGGAGCTACAAAAACAATGGCAACAGGCTTCGGGATCCTTCGAGGATGTAATTCAAATCACAACACTAATGGTAGAGGCACTGCAGTTGTGGTTTCATGCACCAAATCTTGTAAAAGGCCTTACTTTCCTCCAGTCTATCCCAGACTTCATATTGACAACGGACACCTCCATGGACAGGCTAGAGCTCAAAGCCATCTTCCATCTCTTCAGGCTTCCTTGCCGAGGATAGCGGGCTCCTCCATGCTGGTTCGTACGGACAATACGACCAGCATGTACTACGTCAACAAACAAGGGGGAACCATAACCATTACACTATCTCAGGAAGAACAGGAGCTATGAGATATCACTAAAGGCCGAGCATGTCAGAGGTCTGCAAAATAATCCCGGCAGACATGTTAAGCAGAACGTAGGCCAGTTGTCACGAGTGGGAGCTGGAACAGTCCCAACTCGACAAGGTGTTTCAGAGGTGGGGAAAACCAGCGTTAGACCTCTTCGCAATGACAGAGAACGCCAAATGCCAGTATTATGCCAGCAGATTCCCTCTACCAGGGTTGAGGGTGAATGCCCTTTTACTGCGATGGTCCGGGATATATGCTTACGCTTTTCCCCCATCTCGTTAATCCCCAGGGTATTGACCAAGATGAAGACGGAAGGCTGTCATCTGATCCTGATAGTGCTACGATGGCCCAGGCAGTACTGGTTCCCGGAGCTACACTTGCTATTGGAGGCGAGGCCTATACACCTGCAGCCATCCCCATCTCTGCGGACAAGGGAAAATGGCCAAGTGAATCATCCAGACCCGCAATCTCTTTATTTGCACGCATGGCTCAGAGTTCCTAGAATTCAGGGACTTGGATATCTGGCAGGAGTGCAGGGAAGTTATTGCCAAATCCAGAGCGGATAGCACTAAAAAGACATATTGCCTAAAATGGAGGCGATTCTGTTTCTGGTGCCAGCAAAACAACCTTCACCCTCTTCAAGCGCCTCCTGAACAGATTTTACCATATCTCCTCTCTTTAGCAAAGTCGGGTCTCACTTTCTCTTCAGTGAATGTTCATCTGGCTGCGATTTCCCGTAACAGGAAGTCTCCTCAAGTTCCTTCTCTCTGTGCCTCTAGTCTTATAAAACAATTCATGAGGGGCCTCTTCTACACATTTCCCCTGGTGCGTGCGCCTCCTCTGGAATGGAAGCTTAACTTAGTTCTTGCACAGTTAATGAGACAGCCGTTTGAACCGATTCACAAAGCAGAGCTCAAGTTTCTCACCTGGAAGGTGGCCCTCCTACTGGCTCTCACTTCTGCAAGGAGGGTTAGCGAGATACAAGCTTTTACAATCAATGAACCTTTTCTGCATTTCACTGATAACTATGTAGCTCTGCGGACGAACCCTAATTTTATCCCAAAAGTACCGACACAGTTCCACCTCAACGAACCAGTGATACTTCAATCCTTTTTTCCAAACCCATCTAGTCCAGCAGAACGGGATTTGCACACGTTGGATGCTAACAGGTGTTTAAAAGTCTACCTGCATAAAACAAAAGACATAAAAAAGACGGATCACTACTGGTGGCCTACGGACAAGGCATAGAAGGAACAGCAGTAACTGAGGAAACGCTTGCCAGGTGGGTCTCTTCTGCGATCCATATCTGCCATAAGAAGGCTAACAAGCCTTTAGCAACAAGAACTAAAGCACACCCCAACTGGGCAGTTTCTACGTCAGTAGCTCTGTTCACTGCAGTAACATTGGATAAAATTTGCTGTGCTGCGACTTGGAAAAGTGTCCACACTTTTACGCGGAATTACTATCTCCAATCTACGCAACGTGAGGATGCAGCTGTGGGACAAGCGGTACTGAGTCATTTCTTCAAGGTCAGCCTCTTTGTTTGATAAAAGAGGAATTCTATATTTTACTTAAAATGTAAAAGTTTTGCTAATGGACGCCGAAAAGGCATTTGACCGGGTCTCCTGGGACTACCTCTGGGCGGCTATGAAGCACTATGGTATCGGGGGAGGCTTCGTCAGAGCAGTTCAGGCTTTATATAAAGATCCAACAGCTCGACTTAAAGTGAATGGGGGCTATACGGCACCACTTTCAATTAAGCGTGGTACACGGCAGGGTTGCCCGTGTTCACCATTGCTTTTTGCGATATATATTGATCCTCTTATTCGGAGATTGGAGGCAAATGAAGGCATTATCCCTATGAGATTTCACGGTTTGGAATATAAAACCCTGGCATATGCAGATGACATTGCGTTGGTTACCCCTAGCCCAGCGGATGCTTTGATTGTAATGGAGACAGAAGCTCAAGAGTTTGGTCAGGTATCAGGGTATGGTTTAAATAAATCTAAGACTCAAATAATTAAGAACGCGGGGTGGTGTGTGATGATGCACGGGTAACAGACTCTGCTGTCTATCTGGGGATAAGGGTCTCAGCAGACTTGGGGAAGACCGTAGAAAGAAACATCGGGCCAATAATCAGTAAGGCGAAGAAGGATTTTGATAGAACACATAACCTGCATTTGTCACTAGTGGGGCGGTGTAACGTGGTGAAGATGATCTTTCTCCCAAAAATCCTGTATTTATTTAGGGCTATTCCGCTCGAATTTGAGAAAAATGGTTCACGGCACTGGAGTATATGGTTAATAGATTTATCTGGGCACATGGGAAGACCAGGAGGGCACTGCGGTATATGTCTTTGCCAAGGGAAAGAGGTGGATGGGCTGTTCCTGATTTTAAAATGTATTATTGGGCGGCAGCTTTTCAGTATATGTGTGGGTTAATCGGGGAGATCTGACTGGACCTTGGGTCAGGCCGGATCCAACTGAAATATATGCAATTTTGCTCGGAGAAGATGCTCAGAATTGTTTTTTGAAATTCACTGAGCCTAGTTACTTTAAGAGAACTAGGTTCAAGACCCTGATGGCTGCATACAAAATCTGGACAGTATTCCGTAAAAAACTGGCCTTGGCCGGTTAAATGGTTATACGCAGCTCTTCCGAAACCCCACCCTCCCTGGTGAAATCTTTTCAGACTCCACAATGGCGGAATGGGAAGGGTGTGGGATCCGGAGACTGGGAGATTTAATGGGGCCCCATGGAATTCGGCAGTTTGTAGATATACAGAATAGCTTTGGTATCAACAAAAGAAACTTTTTTAAATATCTCCAAATTCGTAGTTTTATAGGTAGGAAAAAGGGGGGCCTTGTGGGTTCAGCGATAACAAAATTATGGAGGTAATCAGAGGTAGGGAAGACTGTACTATTCGGAGGATATACGCTGAACTTTCCATACTCAAACAGGATGATCTTGGGAAATATGAGAAGAAATGGGCAGATAAACTTGGCATAGATAAGGATAGTTTTAAGGTCTCTTTAGAGCTAGGCCAAACTCTTCTTTGCTCCGCAGGGCTTCAAGCTCAACAGTACAAAACAATTTTCTCCTTATACTATACACCTGCACGGATTGCACAATGGGGGGGCAGACAGGAATTCGGTGCCCTAGGTGTGACGGCACGGACGCGGAGATAATCCACATGTTTGCGTCATGCCCTCAACTGCAAACCCTGAGGAATAAGATAGAGGTGTTTCTTGACAAAACATTAGATATTAGAGTCTGTCTCACCCCATCTATAATTTTGTTGGGGATAAGTAATGAGGACAGGTCAGACCCACCTGAAAGCTTCATTTTTGTGGCTATGTCAGTAATGCGAATCTGCATAGCTACAGCCTGGCTTGATAAGGCACCACCAACGTTTCAGCAGTGGCTCGCCAGGTTGCTGTCTGTATTTAATCTTGAAAAGGGAATCTACGAGAGAAAGGGTAAAAGGGCAGATTGCTCGGTAAACGGATCTGGGGCCCCATTTATAGGTGGAAGGAAAGTCAACCATAAATGATAGCTTGCAGCGGATAGCATGGACGGCTGTGGTTTTGGGGGTTTTTTTGGGGTTTTTTCTCCCTCCGGCTGTTTAATGAATCGGTAATGATGTATTAGTGATGTTAGGTGTATCGCTTATTGGGTCTGAATTTTTTTGTATGACCATATATATCGGTTATTGTATTATAAGTTTGTATATTACTCAGATAATTTCTGTATGCTTATTTTGGATAAGCTGCTGTGCTATAATAAAAATAAAAATCTTTATAAAAAAAAAAAATAAAAAAAATAAAATGTAAAAGTTTTATTTTCTTTCTGTTGTCAATGTAGATTTTTTGTATAACTCTGAAAGTTAAAGTGTCTTCATTGTTCTAGTATTTTATTCTACTAAAACACTTCATTGCATACATCTTGAGTATTATAGTGTGTTAAGGCTGTATGTATTTTGTTCTAGGCCTCTTTTTGACAGCTGTCCAGAATTTGAAAGAGTATATGCACGGTTACAAATGTCACAGTTATATTTCAGTAACTTGGGGTGGTTATAATTTACATGTCTGCCTCCTTCCTCTAACGACAGTACAATTTAAGGTACTGCTTGCTATTCTGAATCAGGCATGTGAATCTATAAAAGATATCCCAATACTGGATAAGAAAATAAGTTACTTGCCTGTAACTGCAGTTATCCAGTATTGGTATCTTTCATAGATTCACATGCAACCCACCCTCCTCCCCGTGGAGGCAGTTCTCTTTAATTATCGGGATTCTTACTTCCCACTTGTGCTTAGAAAATCTGAGAGAACTTGCCTCTGCTGAGAGTGTTCTAGAGGGTGCTGGCAGCTGATTGGCTAGGTTACAACATTTGGTCCTTTTTTAAAAAGGACATAGATAGGCTACTATTTACTTGGCTTAAGGCCATTGGAGCCTTTGAATATTTTAAAGCACGTCTTGAATATTTTACCGTGGGACTCCCATCTTGACGACGGGGAATTATTCAGGTATGTGAATCTATGAAAGATACCAATACTGGATAACCGCAGTTACAGTAAAGTAACTTATTTTCTTCTTCCCTTCCACTTTTTGAACAGAGGCTCTTTTTTCAATTTGGTTTGCCCCTACTGATGTAATTACCTTTGATTTAACCAATAGAACAGATTAAAGTTTGAAGAGAGGTTCAATTACCCACTGCTATATAGTGTAAGTTAATCACCATTGGCCGGTAAGAGATATGTTCTGTCCTATTTCCTCCTAAATATTTATTAGATCACCTAAGGTCTTATTGATTTCTGGAGATTGGTCTTCCACCAAAGTGTCTGACAAAACATTATGGAAGTTCTCCAGAGTCTCGTTTACTGGTGTTGTGAAAGTAAGTAAGCAAATGTTCATCTTTTGTAATTCCCCAGTTAAAGTTTGCAGTAGAATGGTGTGGGTCGGTTGATTTTTATTTAGTAGTGTTGATTTTTATCTAATACAACCAGCACTTCTAAAATACCTCTTAGAGTGCCTTGCATAAGCAATATTAACCTCAGTGAGGCAGAGGACATTGTTGGGTTTATATTTTCACCTGTTGAAAATAAGGAGGAAAAGATTTATTCACCAAAGACTCCACTCATCGCAGCTTACTGTTTCATCTACAAATATTTCATGTGCTTTAAACATCATTTACGACTTCTTTTTTAAGCCTGAGCCTATCGAGTCAGTAATATCCATACTGTTTTGGCCCCCTAAATCAACACTTGGATCTGCTGGATTATCTATGGCGTTACTTTGGTGGATTGTCTTTCCATCTTTGGCTGAGAGAAAATCCTTGGACACAAATTTTCTTATCGAATCTGATAAAAGAGATCTAATATCTTTCTTTTATGAGTGAGACTTTCTTGCAGATTCATCTTCCCTATTCACCTGAGAGACTTGCAAATCCCTTTTACATTGCTTGGGAATTTTCACTTTTCCCTTAGACTCGATACAAACCTCATTAGACCTTAATATTTGTGTGGTCATTTGCGGTTTATTCATTTGTCCAACACCTGTTTAAAAGGCAATAATAATCTGATAACACTGACGTCTAGCATTTGACAGTGGAAGGATTATGCCAGAGCATTCACAGGGCCACAAGACGCATCGGAGTTACCTTCACTTCAAATTTGCCCCCAACTCTCAGACCACCACGACTGACCACCTCCCGCTTTGAAGCCAATAAGGGTGTCTACTAGCCCTTAAAAGCCAATGTAGGGTATGGGTGACCACAAAGTCGGGGATGAGGAAGTCTACATACCAGGTACACAAGCACACCAGACTTTTCTGTGGCCCTATTGTCTCATATAAACTTTAACTAATGACCAGCTCTCCTATGGAAGGAGCAGGCTACTCGCCTCCATTGGATCTCCACAAGGTATGACAGATGGATGAGCCACCATACTCCTTGCCACACCAAATATTCACCTCACCATATTCCCTTGAGTGAGGTATAGCCCTGTGTGCCAAAAAGACAATCACCAAAACTCTATCTCTGATGGTTTTTCACCATATGCCACGGTGAGGCAGCCTATATAAAAATAGAGAGGACCCAAATCCCTTCTCATGCTCCACATTGATGTCACATTGTTCGGGCCACTGACAAGTGAAGGGCTGAGAGACTAGCAGATCACAGCAAGCAGCACAGTGATTATCTAGGGATCTCTATCAGGAACCACCTCAAAAAGACACGGACCAGGTTAATGATAACGGGCAATGCACTTGTACTCGCATAAGGACACCCCTGGGCATCCCAAAAACACACTGCCTCTCTGCCGGTCTGGTCCAAGGTTGGTCACTGTTTATTCCCTGCCACTGAATGGCTGGACCAATGCCACCCCTGCAGCAGACAAGGGGTGAGAACAGTACAGGTGGATGGGAGAGAATGGAGTTTCCCTCCTTGGAGATCACCACATCTTGGGTCTTTGCCCCCACAGGCCTCCAGGGCCCAACACAGCATTAGCCTGACTTTCAGACACAACCACCAGCTCCTCCTGCACCTGTCATGTGACCATATGCCCTACGGCAGAGCAATTGATTCAGTGCAGTGGCCCTACAATAAACTTTAACTGAAGCAAGAGATCATATCATTTTAAGAATAAATATTTGCATTTCATTTCATGATGTCTTAGCTTCCTGCCCATGACAATTTTCAGTCTCTTAGTTGTAATAACTGTTAATCTTCTAGGAGGCAACTCTCAAAATGTCCAAGCATTTAAAGTTCCATCACTTTCTTATACCTAATAATTTTTGTACAACTCCTGTATGTAAGATTAACAATCATAATGTGAGATTGGACTTGAAACACATTTCCTGATTGCATTCATGCTTGGAGAGATTACGTTCCAAAATGTGCTTGACTCATTATGTTGCAATACCTCAGTTAGGGAATACCAGAGACTGTCATTGCAAAATCTCCTTGGTGTTAAATTCAGTTTGGAAAGATTTTTTCTTTCAGGTCACCTGGTTGCACTTATTACTGCATCTTTTTCCACATTCTGTGCAGCGGTAATTTCTCACCGGTATGGATCATCTGATGTGTGAACAGTTTGCTTGTCTGACTGAAGCTTTATCCAAAGTCTGTGCCAAAACAGGGTTTCTCAACAGTGTGGATTTTTCTCACATTTCTCACACTAAATCCTCCTTGACTAAGTATGTATCTTCCAATGCTGGAACAGACCTTGCTTTGAGTGAAGCTTTTCCCACATTCTGTAACTTTATATAGTTTCTTCACAGTATGGAATATTGATATCTTCACAGTGTGCTGTTCAGATTGAAACATTTTCCACATTCTGTTGCCTAATAAAGGTTATCCAAATTCTGTGCCAAAACAGGGTTTCTCAACAGTGTGGATTCTTCTCACATTTCTCACACTAAATCCGCCTTGACTAAGTATGTATCTTCCAATGCTGGAACAGACCTTGCTCTGAGTGAAGATTTTCCCACATTCTGTAACTTTATATAGTTTCTTCACGGTATGGAATATGGATATCTTCACAGTGTGCTGTTCAGATTGAAACATTTTCCACATTCTGTTGTCTAATAAGGGTTTTTGTGTGGATTCTTTGATGACTTAACATATTTTTCTTAAGAGAGAAGCTTTTCTCACACTTTGTACAATGATAAGGTTTCTCACCCGTATGGATTCTCTGATGCTGCACCAAGTTGTACTTCACACTGAATCTTCTCCCACATTCTGTACACTGAAAGGGCTTCTCACCAGTATGGACTCTCTGATGTGCGAGCAGTGAGCTTGTATAATTGAAGCTTTTCCCACATTCTGTACACTGAAATGATTTCTCACCAGTATGGGTTCTCTGATGTGACAACAGTGTGCGCTTTATACGGAAGCCTTCTCCACATTCTATACACTGAAAGGGTTTTTCACTACTATGGATTCTCTGATGTACGAGCAGTGTGCTTTTGTTAGTGAACTTTTTACCACATTCTGCACACTGAAATGGTTTCTCACCAGTATGGATTCTCTGATGCTGCACCAGGTGGTACTTAACATTGAATATTTTTCCACATTCTGTACATTGATAGGGGTTCTCACCAGTATGAATTCTCTGGTGTGACAACAGTGTGCTCTTTACACTGAAGCCTTCTCCACATTCTGTACACTGAAAGGGTTTCTCACCAGTATGGATTCTCTGATGCTTCACCAGGTGGTACTTCACACTGAATCTTTCCCCACATTCTGTACACTGAAAGGGCTTCTCACCAGTATGGACTCTCTGATGTGCGAGCAGTGTTCTTGTATAATTGAATCTTTTGTCACATTTTGTACACTGATAGGGTCTCTCACCAGTATGGATTCTCTGATGTACCAAAAGCCTTTGCTTCAGAGTGAAGCTTCTCCCACATTCTGTACATGGAAATGGTTTCTCACCAGTATGGATTATCTGGTGTGAGAAAAGTGTGCTCTTGACACTGAAGCCTTCTCCACATTCTGTACACAGAAAGGGTTTCTCACCAGTATGGATTCTCTGATGTGCCAACAAATGGGGTCTATGAACAAAGCTTTTTCTGCATTCTGTACACTGAAAGGGCTTCTCACCAGTATGGGTTCTCTAATGCAGCACCAAGTTGTACTTCACACTGAATCTTCTCCCACATTCTGTACACTGAAAGGGTTTCTCACCAGTATGGACTCTCTGATGTGCAAGCAGTGTGCTTGTATGAGTGAAGCTTTTCCTACATTCTGTACACTGAAACGGTTTCTCACCAGTATGGATTCTCTGATGTACCAACAAATGGGATCTATGAACAAAGCTTTTTCCGCATTCTGTACATTGATCGGGATTCTCATCAGTATGGATTCTCTGGTGTGACAACAGTGCGCTCTTTATATGGAAGCCTTTACCACATTCTGTACACTGAAAGGGTTTTTCACTAGTATGGATTCTCTGATGTACGAGCAGTGTGCTTTTGTGAGTGAAGTTTTTCCCACATTCTGCACACTGAAATGGCTTCTCACCAGTATGGATTCTCTGATGTGACAACAGTGCGCGCTTTACACTGAAGCCTTTTCCACATTCTGTACACTGAAATGGTTTCTCACCAGAATGGCCTCTCTGATGCTGCACCAGGTTGCACTTTGCACTGAATCTTTTCCCACATTCTGTACACTGATAGGGTTTCTCACCAGTATGGATTCTGTGATGGATCAAAAAATGGGATCTTGTAACACAACTTTGCCCACATTCTGTACACTGATAGGGTTTCTCACCAGTATGAATTCTCTGGTGTGACATCAGTGTGCTCTTTACACTGAAGCGTTTTCCACATTCTGTACACTGAAATGGTTTCTCACCAGTATGGATTCTCTGGTGTGACAACAGTGTGCTCTTTACACTGAAGCGTTCTCCACATTCTGTACACTGAAATGGTTTCTCACCGGTATGGATTCTCTGATGTACGATCAGTGTGCTTTTCTGGGTGAAGGTTTTCCTACATTCAGTACATTGAAAGGGTTTCTCCCCAGTATTGCTTTTCTGATACATCACCAGCCTATGCTGTTCACTGAAGCTTTTTCCACATTCAGAGAAGTTGTAGGGGTTCTCACCAGTATGGATTCGCTGATGTGCTTGTCCGAGTGAAGTGTTTGCCACATTTTGTGCACCAACAGGGTTTCTCACAAGTGAGGAATCTTTGGTGACTTAACATATTTGTCTTGCGAGTGAAGCCTGTCCACATTCAGTACAGAGAGGGCTTCTCACCAGTATGGATTCTGATGCTCCCTTTGGCTCAGTTAAACTTTTCCCACATTCCATAAACTAGTATGACATATCCTCAGAACAAACATTTTGATGCCTGTGCAGAAAAAACCCATTGTGCACCTTTTCTCACGCTATGTAAACTGCTATCTCCCATATACGCATTCAAAGGTTTTTCACCCGCTTTCTTTGTTGAGTCAAGCTCTTCTAATCCTCCTTACAATGGTATAGTTTCTCCAGATTATGGGTATTCTGATGCGTGCCCTAATTTGACATTAGCATGTAAATGATGAGTCACTCTGAGCACCTCTATGCTTCAGTCTCATATGAATCATCTGATGCATGTACAGATATGAGCTCTGAGTGAGGCTTTTCTCTGACTCTCTACATGAATATCGTATATTGCCATAGATGCAAACTCTAAACAAAATACTTCTCACTCCGTAGACTGATAAATATTGTTCATGTTATGGAGCTTCAACTGTCCATAAAGATGAGCTCTGTACAAAGGTCTTGCTTAAGCTAGTTCACTGTTTTTCCCCAGAACGTTTTGTAGAGTGTGTATACAGATTAAGCTTCCAAGTGGATGTTTTCGCAGACTCTTCACACTGATACAGTTTTTTCTTCTGGTAATGCTGACAGGACTCATTTGGTGCAGGGGAACTGTAGGTCTCTTCATTAGAACTTTTGATTCTGTGAATGAGAAACAAATATCTGTGAGTTTGTCACAGAAAGGTGGCTACAAGACAGAAAAGTGGGATGAGGAAGGAGCTACTGTGAATAGGGGAGAGGAACTGAAAGAGGAAAACTGCACAACATATACTGTGGTCTGAAGTCACACTTACACCCTAAAAGTAAAATACAGTGTCCTTGAGTAACTTGTGAATTAGCCGTTTAGGTGGGCGCTGCCACCAATCCTAAATCCTGATCACAACAGCCTAGTTTTGAGATACAGCCTCTTGAAGTCTGGTGCCCCTTGAGCACGACAGTTAATTGGTTTCCAGATCAACACCAGTAATCTCCCTTAACTTGACAACTGACTGTAAGGACCAGTCAACCCTGTGAAGGGTCCCTCCATTCTCTCAGACCTCAGACAGCAGATAACTGGAAACGCAGTTGGAAGGACGCCTGGCTCTGGTCGACTTTATGAATTAGCATTCCATAAAACAATGAATATTTGATTAATTCTCTGAACACATTAGCAGTGCTTCAAATCCATCATAGAAGCTATCTCATATAATTCCCAAACTACAATATACTAAGACAAGTCAGTCCTCTCCTAGGCCACCAGAGCGGTTATGTGAGAATATTTAATTAAATTATGAAAACAACATTTTAAAATTCCAGATAGATATTTCTCCAATTGTAAGCCTGGATCATTATGCAAGACCAGTCTCACCTAAGGACATGCTATTAAAATCTGAGTCAGTGGCAGAGGTCTCGCTTATGGTCTTTCCCCTTCAGTCTCCAATAAAGAGTTCATCTTAGTAAACGCTATGAAACACCTGAATCCTTTTTATTGCTCAAACAAGAGCTGCTTGCTTTCTGCATAGCTGCTAGAACAGGGAAGCACACATTTGGGAAAAAAACACTTCAAAGGGCAGACAACCAGAATAATTGGCACCCCCAATTCTCTACTACTTTAAATATTAGAGAAGCTAACCCAACTTCACTGATAGAAATACTCCATCGAGCCAAAAAGTATTTTTGACCATTGTCCCTAAACTCTTGATGGGTACTCAGAAGAGCAACAAGGCTTTAACCAATAAATTAACTCATTGCCTTTGCCACATGCACAATTGCAGGTCTGTGATTAGGGAGGACATAGTGATGGTGTCAAGATACGTAAGCACTGACAACAGCCTTGACTGCATTGGTCTGAGAATTGTGCAAATGATATAGTTGATGGCTTAATTCAAATGGAGATCTGTACCAAGTCATGGCTCGTCCATCTGTATTAGACTTCACAGACCCGCTGACTGTAAACCAGTGTGGCTACTGCAGGCCCAAACATAGCCCTCTCTCCAGTTAGCTGCACTCAAAGAGCTCATTTCCAGGGGGCGTCAGATATTGACTGGCTACAGTCGGCTCCTCCTCAAGGTGAGTGGGCTGTACAGGTGCAGCCTGGCGATAAAATTAGGGCAAAACCTCCTCTCTCTCTCCACAACTTGGGAAATGATCCAAAAGAAACAGTGAATTTTTATCTTGGAATTTGGTTGGCATTCACTCTAAACTTCCAGGCTTGGAATGGGAGAGTTTATCATCAAATACCAAATAATCCTATTCCAGGAAACGTGGCCAACCCACCCAGAGCATAGGCCTAGGTACTTCACTTACTGCAGTAATGCTATCCCCTCAGGTCTAGATGAGCTTTAGGAGGTCTCACAATCTGGGTAAAAATTCATTCATTTGCAAAACTGACACACTCGATACCGGGTCGTGATATAATGCACATTAAACTGACGGCCCAGTCCTCTTCTCGGCTGTTGTAATTATTAATACTTATGCCCGCTCAGTCATGGATAACTCTGATTCACAAACATTGATTTCTCTACAAAGCGTCCTCAACTCCCTTAAATATGATTGGCCTGTAATCTTAGCTGAGGACTATAACTCCCACTTTGAACTGGGTAAACAGCTTATTCCAGTCTCGCATGAAGACACGGAAAAGGGAATTCCGGAAACTTCTGCCAATCCAATTAAAAAATGGACTAGGGTAGCTGAACAACTCTTGCACTTAATTCTTGAGTATGTGCTAAGAGCAGTCAATAGCAGGTTTAAATCAGATCAGCCAGCTAAACCTACTTTCAAGCGGGTACCTCATATAGTCATATTAACTATATATTTCTGGATCTTAGACTATGGCATCTCCTAAGAGACATGAAGGTTGCTTCCCGCCCCGATAGTCATCACAACGCCGATGTGTTAGATCTCTCAACCACTATATCTCCCCCGCTCATGACTCTGCTATTGAATCTATCTTATTCAGTGCCTTTGGCCATCACAAAAACTTAAAGATTGTAAAATGGGTGGAAATCACTAGCAATGCCCACATATTGAGCCGTATATATCAAGCTTTTGTGGATTTCTTCAACTCCTTCAATGTAGCTGACCTCGAGCGGTGTGATTTTGCTTTGTGCCCTACTGATTTTTCTGTTTTACTGAGAGTTTTTTTACCACTCATGCTAAACACATCATTTCTCTAAACTCCCTTCCCCCTTGGTTTAATAGGGAGTGTAGAATGGCCAAGCAGGGGCTGATCGATGCTGCAAGAACGGATTCCAAACCTGATTTAGCTAATGCCAGAAGGGTCTAATGGTCCACTCTAAGGGCGTGCAGGAGTGAGTAAGAAGAAGCACAATGGGTTGAACTCAATGATGCCCTTAAAAGAGAGACACCTAAGCTTTCTGGAAAATTATGGCTTCTGGCAGTAAAAGCAGTGCCTCCCAACCGGACTCATTTGTGACTGTAGACCAGTGGATTGCCCATTTTTCCAATCTTTCTAAGAGTCGTGATATGGTATGCATTGAGTCTAATACCAAACTTATGAAACCTCAGGCCACTGAGTGTCAGCATCGTGTTGGTACCTTCTCAATTAAAGAGACTGAGATAGCATTATACTCTATGAAGCGGGGAACAGGGCCAGGCCCAGTGCCATCCCTGGAGATTTGTTTATCTCAGAGCCTGACATCTGGATCCCCTATCTAAATACTCTAACAAACGCTGTTGCCAGGGATAACCCCCCAGAGTTATGGAAGGGGGCTATTCTAGTCTGTATATTCAAGAAAAGGCCCAAAAGATAATCCAGCCAATGATATGCCCATAAACCTTCTAGATACTTCTCATAAAATCTTTGCCAGACCAGTTCTAGCCAAGCTTCAGACCTGGATGAAGGACCAGCACATTCTACAGCCCTCTAGACTGGTTTTCAATATAAAATCAGTAACCTGGACCAGGAGCCTAGATTTTCTGTTATCTGTAGAAAATGTATGATTCTGCTAAAAGACCATCTTTATGTGGCTGCGTTTGACCTCGTTCCTAGGCACCATTTGGGGGAAGTCCTGAGAAAGCTTGCTATCCCTGAGGAGCTTTTATCTACATTAACTAAAATTCATGCTGACACATATGCCCAAGTCATATGGAATAGCCGTAGAGATCTTACTGACAGGATCCTGATTAGTTGTGGGCTAAGACAGGGGTGTGTTTTAGCCCCCACACAATTCTGTTTATACATTAATGGATTGGTGGGGTGGATGAAGAATTGTACGCGTGACACCTCTAAATTCGCTAACATCCGCAATCCTGTGCTGATGTTTGCTGATGATACTTTACTTTTCTCATGCACTCCCATGGGAAGCTGACCTGGGTGTGCCGCTGGTTGATGGGGACTGGAAGTGAGTCAGTTACCTCACACATGCGGTTTCCTGTAATGCCCGCTTTAACTGGTTCACTATAATTTCCTATACAGGACCTACCTTACCCCAAAAGACCTACACCGTATGACCTCCACCTGACCAGACAGTTGTCGCTGATGTGGTGATGGTGGGGCAGGCTTTTTGCATTTAGCATGGCAGTGCCTGGAGGTGCAATACTTTTGGGACCGGGTGGTTATATAAATTTAAAGAGGGCTGTGCACCTGTACCTTGAACTTGCACCACAGAGCTGCCTCTTGGGCAACATTAAAAGTCCAAAGGCCAGGAAGATGATGTACAAATTTCTGCTATTGGCTCTAGTTCTGACCAGATGCAGGATAGCCAACACCTGGATGGGACAAAAAGCACCTGAATTTGACCGTTGGCATAGTGATGTACAGGAATGGGCATTAGCTGAGGAATCTCACATAAAGCTTAGTAGGTGAGACAATAAGGTGGTTGAGGGCCTCGCAGTCTGGAGGGACCTCTGCGGCACACTCTTAGATGCCAAGGCCACTGCGGCCTCCTCAGATAGCGATAGCATCTCTGAAGAAGGGGATGATAGAACCCATGCGGACGGTGAAGTGGACTCTTGGTGTGCCTATGTGTGAAGAGATGCTATTTCCTGATTGGGCTCTCAGAAATCGTATATGTGATGCTTTGATTTCTTTTTTCCCCGTAATATGCCTGCTATGCTGTACGTCTTATATTCCAACTACTGCTGTCTGTTTAATATACAACTGCAAAATAAACTTTTTTTTTTTTTTTAAAGTAGTTGAAACAGCTCTTGAGTGAACAAAGGTGCCCCACTGCGCAGAGGCATCAACAAGAACTTAACAAAAGTAATCATTGTGAAAATCATGTACATTGTAAAAGGGCAACAAGGAAACCAACAGTTACTCATCTTCTCCAGTACATAGGTATATATCTGGAGGCGCATTCCATGGCATGGTAGCTGGTACACATTTACTTGGCAGAAAAGTAATTATAATAACTTTATTTCAGTTGTAAAAATATAGCCATAAAAGTACATCATAAAAACACAATAAATACAGTGCCAAGTAAAAAACACTAAAATCACACAGACTCAACATCACATCGTACGCAGACGATACCCAACTCATCCTCTCCCTAACCAACGAACCCAACATCACCAAACCCAACTTACAAGACGGAATGGAAGCCGTCGCCAGATGGATGAATAACAGCTGCCTTCAACTCAACACGGACAAAACCGAGGTTCTCATCATGGGCCCACGCCCGATGCCTAGAACGACACCTGGTGGCCCCCCGCCCTCGAGGACCCCCTACCCGCACGGAACACGCATGCAACCTCGGAATCATCCTGGACTCCGAACTCAAAATGGACCGCCAGATCAATGCCATCACCTCCTCCTGCTACCAGACCCTCCGCCTCCTCCGAAAGACCTTCAAATGGATCCCCCGAACACAGGAAAACTGTCACACACACCATCATCAGTAGCTGACTGGACTATGGCAATGCACTCTATGCCAGGATCAACAAGAACCTCACCCGCAAACTCCAGAACACCGCCTCCAGACTAGTCCTCAACCTACCGTGCCACAGCCACATCAGCCAAAACCTACGGACCCTACACTGGCTCCCCGTCATTAAGAGAATCACCTTCAAGCTTCTCACCCATGCACACAAGGTCCTCCACAACACTGAACCAGACAACCTTAACCACCGCCTCGTGTTCCACGCTCCACAACACTCTCTCCGCTCGGCCGAGCTCTCCCTCGCAACGGTTCCTCGGATCAAAAAAAGCAGAACAGGAGGGCGCTCCTTCTCCCTCCTCGCGGCCAAGGCATGGAACTCCCTACCTCTCCATCTTCGACCGACCTCAAGACATGGCTCTTTGATGGAACTCAGTAAACATCCAGGATCTGCGGACACCCCCCGACCACCTTCCCTCAGCTCCTTGAGACCCATTCCGGGTGAGTAGCTTGCACTTTATAAACCCCTGATTGACTGATTGATTGACTAAGCTCCCTGGCTGCCTTTTTCTCTTGTACAGTCTCCCTAGCTATGTCTGCCTATCCGGCCTGGTGTAGAAAATGCCCAGGTCCAAGTGTAAATGTAAGACAGGCTTCCTCAAATTATATGGAGGGACTCTCTGGGGTACAGATTCCCAAGGCGAGCACACCCGCCCATACACCATGCTCCGCCGACCTCTCCCTGGCCACCGTCCCGCGCATCCGGAGAACCACCACCGGAGGCAGATCCTTCTCTCACCGCGCCGCCAAGATCTGGAACACCCTTCCCCTCAACCTACGACAGACCCAAGACCTGCTGACCTTCAGGAGATGACTCAAGACCTGGCTATTCGACCAGTAGCGGCAACACCCCCTCCTCTCCCTCAGCGCCTTGAGACCCTCGCGGGTAAGTAGTGCGCTTTACAAATCTTGTGATTGATTGATTGATGGAAGAATACATTATCCATCATCTGCCTGACGGGTTTTAATATACAAATCGGGAGTTCTCAGACGAATGGGGCTTGCTTTAACACTGTATGGGCAAATCATTGCCAGATTGTGGCTGTAAGTCTAACTATGTGTGGGATGTCTGGGGAGCCCCACACTCTCCATCAGAAGCTAAGGTAGGCGCTTCACTGCAACTTTCCATCCAGCATCCAGCAGGCGTATTTCCCCAATTGTCAGCTGGATCCAGCCAAAGGACCGCGTGTTGCAATTGAGCAGCGCAGTAGTATAGATCAAGCCATGGGGCTTCCAGACCCCCCTTCCTCACACATCTTCATCAGAGTTGATAGGGCCACTCTGCTACATCTACCCACCAACAGAAGATATGAGAAGTGAGTCCAGTTGCCTAAAGACTCTTGTTGGAAGGGGGCAAAGTGTGTTCTGTAACACATATGGGCATCTCAGAAGCAGTAACATCTTGCCGATGGCCAGTCAGCCCATCAATGAGAGGGGCAATGTGATCCAAGAGACCACGGAGGACTTCAGTCCCTTCACAACCCTGTCGGCATTAAGGCTAAGTGGCAGTGTCCCGGTATGTGCCACTTTGATCCCCAGGTATCCAAACTGAGACATCTCCCAATGCAGGTCCATAGTAGGCAATCGCTCTAGTGGAATCTCAGACAACGAGGTGAGTGAGAACAACAGGGACTTGGTACGATCGTGTCAAAGCCCGAAAAATTCCTGAAGCTATCTAAAAGCTGAAGTAACATCGGCACAGCAACGCAGGGGGAGGACAGATAAAACAGAGCATCATTTGCATAGAGTGAAATAATGGGTCGGGTGTCTCCCAATCATATGCCCTAAACCCGCAGCTCCCGGCGCTTCCATATCGCCAAAGGCTCCATCGCAAGCGCAAACAGGAGCGGCGTGAGTGGGCAACCCTGTAGCGTCCTATGTCCCAATGTCCATGCCTCCGGGAGACTGCGCCCCACGTGCACTCTAGCTTTTGTCTCAGTGTAGAGCAGGCGATCCCACCATCGAAAATGTGGACCGCTTCCCATGACTCGCAATATCTCCAGTAGGTAGCCCCAGTCCACCGTGTCGAAGGCCTTTTCCAAGTCGACAGCAACAAGCGCCATCTCATCGTCATGGCCCTATACCTCATGGAGCACATGGGTCAATCGTCTCAGATTCATCTCTGTGTTACGTCCCCGTATGAAGCCACACTGTTCTTTATGCACCAGGTGGGTCATATGAGCTGTCAGTTGAGCAGCAAAGAGTACCTTCACATCTGAATTGATCATTGTGAGGGGCCTGTATGCAGCCGGGACAGCCTCGTCTTCACCCGGTTTGAGGAGATTGCAGATCTCCCCCCATTGTCACGTGCCTCTAGGTATACCTCCAGGAAACTCTGTGTTAACGTCGCTGACAATGCCCGATAATATTCAGATGGGAAGGAATCTCCCCCAGTGTCTTCAACTGTGGGAGAGCGTGTAATGCAGTCCTGAGCTCCTCCAATTCTTGGGGGGCATCTAGGGCTTTTGCCCAAAATGGTCTGAGTTTTAGGATGTCCAAACCCTCCAAAAATGGAGTGTATTGTTCAGTCTTGATGCCCAGGTCTGCAGTGTATACACGGTGTAGATGTTGTTTGAAGGTCTGAATTATGTCCGCCCTCAATGTGACCCTGGCGCCCTCAAGTGTTGTCAACTGTTTCACGAGTGGAGGGGTATTCTTCCTGTGCCAAGAGCCTGCCCGACTTGTCACCCTCCCAGTGTAGTCTCTGCCTGTACTGTTTTAGTGTATATTTATCTAACCGGTCCCATATGTCTTCTATTTGCCAGCGGACCATGTTTTCCCTCTTACGTGATTCAGGGCAGCTCGGTGCATCTGCCTGCACCCGTGCCAGTTCAGCTTCTTCCCTAAGAAGCTCCACTTGTAGCTGCCGGCGCACCCCACATGTTGAGACCCAGGCAAGTGCACCTCAATACTGCTTTAAGGTCCTCCCATTCCGTGGATCCAACTGTTGTGGAGCTCCAGTTCGACTCCATATAACTGTTGAGTAAGCGAGACAAGGACTTTCGCCCCTCTGAGTCTGCAAGGAGGTCTACCGGTATCCTCCACAACCTCGTACCCCGCAGAGCACCCCCCTAGGCCACCCTAAAGCTGACGGGAGAGTGATCAGATAGAGAAATAAGCTAGGTGTGTTACCTCAAGATCCTCCAGACATGGGAACCCAGCAATCAGTATGCTGTCTAGCCTACTGTGTGTTGCATGTTAATGAGTGACACGGGTAAACATGTGTGAGGTGTTTCACCCACCATCCATCTTGCAATCGCATGTTTGTATTACCCCTCGGAGTGCATTCATAGTAGGTTTTGTGCTCACTCTCGAGGGCGTCCTGTCGAGATTGGGATGCAAGACACAATTGAAATTATCCATCCATAACAAGGGCGCATCAAGGTCCTGTGTAAGCAGGCCCTGCATGGTGTGAAAGAATCCTGGGTCATCTGTTTTACGGGCATATGTATTCAGTACAGTCCGGGCCAGGCCATCCAGTGTGCCCTGTAGCAGAACATACCGCCCCCCACATCAGCCTCCAATAAGGTGAGGGAGATCGGGACCCCAGGAGCCACCCATATCAGTGTGCCACTAGCGAAGGACAAGTAGGAGTGAAAAATCTGTCCCCGCCATTTCTTGGCCAATCGTGAGACACCTGCGTCATCCAGATGTGTTTCCTGTAGGCATGCTAAAATTGATTTTGTGGTGTTTAAGGAAGGTAACATACGTGCCCAATCCCCTGACGTTCCAGGTTAGAGCTCGGAAGTCACCCCGCATCATTGTCGAGAAATGGATATGTGTATCTCCCGCTGAGCCTCGGTCTTCTCTAGCCGCTGTTGAACAATAAAAACGAATGAACATAACAAACCAAAGCCCCCCTCTCACCAGCAAAAAATACAGTCACCATCTGCCTCTTGAGGACCGATACCTCCCCTCAAATTCTGTGATGTTAGTTTCGGCAGTCGTGACCTTATCTGCCACTTTCCTGAGGTCCACATAAAGGAGATTCACATCTATAGATACTGTTTCGATTTGAGCTCAAGAGCAGAAAGAGACCCCTGTTTTTCTTCAGCCCTAAAAGGCTCACCGTTTCCCTCAGGGAGATCTCCAGCATCCGAGGCACCTATTTGTCGCGGTATCCTTTGGGCAAGCTGATGTAGCATATTATACTGGCTAATGGTGTTTGAAGCGAGAGCACGGGCCACCTTGTCCTTGCCCATGGTGTCGTTAGTGGGATCAACGTGCGCCCCAACCAAGACTCCCTGCCGTAGCCCGCTCAACCTACTGCCGTCACCTGGTTGCATGTCTTGTGGGGGGGCAGCAGCACAGCTCAGGTAGCTGTGGAGGTGGGCCAGATGGGCCCACCCTCCGTTCACCAGGACTGGGCAATGGAGGCCCCCACCTTCGGCACCAAATGCAAGGCTTGCTTATGGCATGGGTTCCAGTGTCGCTTGCATCCAGAGTAGCAGCAGGTGGACTGTGCAACGTCCGTGTTCAGCACGGGGCCCAGGCTATTCCGTTGCAGTGTTTGCTCCCGAGTGTGTGAGGAGGGGTGCACCGGGGGCATGGAGGACCCTCGAACAGCTCCCCTCGAAGCAACAGAGTAGGCCCAAAGTTCAAAAGTAAGGCTCACAGCAAGTAGCCCCCTCATCACTCCACAGGCAGGAGCAGACCTCCGACTGGGACCAAGATGAGCCAGATGGGATCCCCACCGGACCAGGGCAGCAGTGTCTGCAGCAAAGGGGGGTGGGGATTCTGTGTAGGGACACCGAGGACCCCAAGGGCCAAAGCCCTAGGCCACACCAGGAAGTCTCTCTATTGTGTGGTAGTCAGCCGCGGGGGGTCACCACCCCAATGTCTAGATCCCCATCATAGCACAAGCAGGCCTCTTGCCCCTCCTATTATTGACACCAGGGACTGCACAAGTCGGGTGCCCTGAGATGCCGGGGAGGTCAATAAGAGGGTGCACCCGAGCCATGGGGACAGGCATGCCCATTAGCAGGGCCGGCAGGGGTCCTCAATGAGTCTAGTCAGGCTGCAGGGCCCACACAGCAAGGATGTTGGGAGGCTGCTCAGCCGTGCCTCACAAAACGTGGTGTGGCATCAACTTTATGCTGTCAGCATTGATGGCTGTGGCGGCTATATCTTCTGGATGGGTCACTTTGCGACAGCAGGCGTCGGGCCCCCGATGTTAGAGGGCAACCCGGGGGACAGGAGCACCCACCAGGGAACTCTCTGCAGGCGCACAGAGACGTGGGGTGCTCGGTGCACCCAAGGCATGATGGGCCACTGCTCAGCTCCACCAAGGCACCTCCCAGCTCCAACTCTCACTCCGGACCGATGTACAGTTCTTGTTGGGAAGCAACCCGAAGTCTGCAGCTGCTATGCAAGGGCTCAGCCATGCACCTGAATCCGCAGGAGGACGGGGGCTGGGGATTCAGGGACCCCCCTTGGCAGGCAGCCACTGTAGTAAATGCTTTGTCATAGCAGGCCACCACACCGCGCAGGCCCAGTCCTCGGTAGGCTGCACTCACGAAGTCATGTCCTCTGCTTCATTTTTGCATAAGGAAGGCGGGCCGCAGGAGACCGTGGGGCTGCATCTAGTCACAGCAAAGGCTGACATGTTCGAGAGACCAGGATGCTACAGGATCATGTAGGATTTAGAAAATTATTAGATTGGGCTGGCCGGGATCTCAGGGGATCGCGTCCTGTCTGCCATGTTCCCAGGCCACGCCCCACCTTTTCAACTACTTAATAGTTGCTAGCAGGAAAACCTACTATGGGGATGCCCATGTTAAACAAATAAAAATGTAAATTTCACTTAGTGCAGACGATATCTCATGACAGCCATAAATTCTGGAAAACCTTGTCCTTGTCCAGTTACAGAAGTCATTGAAAGAAATATCTTATTGCATACTTTCCAAGTGGGATTTTCTTGCTGACCTTGGATTATGGGGGACCTTATGAGTCGTTTAAAAGTAAGAACGGAACATCAACTTAGAGCCCCTCAAAGGAAGAGAGCTTTGTCCTGCTATGCTGGTGGATGAGTGAGGTAAGACCTACAACAGGAACAAATGGTGGTATGCTGCTTTAACCCTTCATAGATCTCTTTACTTGAGCCACTGATGCCCCCTTTCTGTTGAGTGAGCGGCCTGGTTCTTCTGTGGAGGGAAGACTTTGCTTTGAAAGGCACCAGATTTATACTTTCTTTGACTTCACAGTGTAGGAAGCCGGCTCTGTATATACTATGCCAAAGTAAGGTATAGTGTGCACAGAGTCCATTAGATCCCCAGAGGTAGAGCAGAGGCTAAAGTAGATAATACCTTACTCTCTTTTATGGTAGTGCAGTTGAGCAGTCAGGCTTATCAGAGGGTAGTGTTAAGCATTTGGTGTACACACTAAGGCAAGGAATGATGCCACACACTCAACAGATTGAATCAAAATCAATTGTTTGTATAAAAAGGTGTTACTTTGTTATTTTTATTACTAGAACCAAGCTTTACTCAGTAGTAGGTAAGTGATACTTTCAATACAAGAATACTATTCAAGATACAGCGATTACTGAATTTGTAGAAGCATACAAGTTACTTTGCAGTAGAAAAAAATGGGTTGTAAGCTCTTTAAAATACTTGTAAGTACTTTGAATTACTTTCCAGTTACTTTTCTAGTTTAGGGTAAACCAAACTAATACCCAGCGGCGGCTCCTCCACTAAGGCGGAGGAGCATCAGCCCGCTGCTTTGAAGCAGTGAAGGAAAGGAAAGATAAAATGATAATAACTCGAGGTTATTATCATTTTATGTTTTCCTGATGTGGCAAGTGTGCGGGCGGGATGGGCGGGCTGCTCCGATGACAGAGGAGCAGGGGGAGGAGTGGTTATGGGCCGGCCAAACATTCATGCACACTTTACATGTTCTACACGCAGGCTGCAATACAGCCTGCATGGAGAACATGCCCAGGCTCCCATTTCCTGGCTAAGTGCTGAACCACGGTGCTCAAACCAATCACAACGCTGTATTGCAGTGTTGTGATCGACTATGGGGACCCTGGGTGCTTCCTGTTCCGGCCCCCGGGGAGAGACGGTGATGGAGAGACAGAGGAGAGACGCAGCATCAGGTAATATTTTTAAACCCCCACACCTCCACCCCCGGTCCGTGCCAACCGCCACTGCTAATAACACAGTTTAGGCATTACAGTTCACCAGGAAGCAGGTTAACTCACTTGAAGACACTAAGTTACTTTGTTGCAGTACAAGACAGGGTCAACACAGAATATTTTTCAGAGAGAAACCCACCATACAGTCCTAAGGCAAAAAATTAAGTGTTACGTTTGCAGGTAAGTAAACGGTCTTGGGAACTGAGTTTTGGATGGTAGAACCAAGGTTCCCCATGGTTCAGGTTAGCACTCCAGGTGCACCACCAGCGGCACGAGGGCGGACAGGTGCAGAGGGCAGGGTGCCAAGGTTAGCCAATGGGGCTAGGGAGCACCTCGGTTGGTGGCTACTCACGGGCGGGCCACTCGGTTTTGGGAGACAAGCTCCTAGGGATAAGGTGAGGGCAAAGGGGGTCCCAAGTTAGCACCAACACTACACCACCAGTGGCACAGGGGCGGCCGGGTGCAGGGTGCTCAGATGCTGTCTGGAGCCCAATGTAATCCCAATGGGTGATGTTGTCTTTGGATTTCGGCTGCAGGCTCGGTCCAGGAAGTCTTCCGGGAGGAACCAACAGCTGAGCAAGTAAGTAGGGATGTCCCTCGACGTCAGGACACTTCGGAATCGGGTCACCTGGATGCAGGGTCAGAGACTGCAGGGGTGCCTTTCGACGTCTGGAATCCGCTTACCGGTCCTGTCATGGTGGAAGGGGGCGTTGTGAAGAGGCTGCAGGCATCGACACGGAACCTTGGAGGTAAAACCCCTCGATGGGCTGGAAATCAGAACCACTAGGGAACCACTACAGGACTGGTGGACACTCGGAACAAGGGTCGTGGACGACGGGTGCAGAGGAAAGTCCTGGAGCTGTGTTTCTTGTTTCTGCAGGATTTTCTTTTGTTGACAGGGCCGCTGTCCTCTGGAGGCTCAAGTCTATATTGAAGTGGGGGATCAACCCTCACCAAATCTGGAGTTGTTGATCCTTTTTGGAGCCAGTGTTTTCTTCAGAGCTGCAGGCAGGCCGGTAGGGCTGTGGCCAAGTCAGTTGGGCCTGGAGTCATCACTGCTGCAACCTCTTCAAGATTCCAATCTTCTTAAGTCGTCAAAGAACAAAATTCTGGGTTTAGGGCTGCCCCTTAAAACTGTATTTATGGGGCGTTTTAGGGGTCTTGAGGTAGTAGCCAATGGGCTACTTTCCTTAGGGTGACTACACCCTTAGTGTGCTCACCATACGTGGGCACAATCCCTGATCCTGATTGGGGGATGCCCCCATCAGCAAGATGCCGGGCACTGAGAAGTGGGCTTCAGCATGCCTCCCCCACCTGGGAGTGGAACTGGCAGAAGTGGGCACACCTCCTGAGCTTGCTAAAGTTTCCCCCTGTCTTCCTGCCTAAAAAGGTGGTGAGATGGGGTGGAGGCGGCTGGTTCCTGATAGCAGGAGAGTCTGGGGGTCGCAATGGAAAGGTGGCAAGGACTTTGAAGCTCCCCTGCCACAGATGGCTCTAACTGACCCGGGGGAGGTGTGTTTGTTTCTGGGCGCTGGGAGTGAAGGCTCCCACTCCAGGGGTCCCGAAACCTGTCTTGTGGTGGCAGGCTGGTGTTTACCAGCCAGGAACCCACTAGTGGTCGATTTGGTTCAGGGGTCACCTCTAGAAGTGACCCCTGAGTGCATGGAATAATAAATCTGCCAAGGGAATCAGTGCAGGTTTATTATTCTGAGATGTTTGATGCCAAACATCCCAGGATCCAGTAAAGCCATTATGGTGCTAGGAAACTCGTAATGACCAGTTTCTAGAGCATATACTCAGGATGGCTTTACTGGGCACTTATAATAGCTAAGAATGGCCTTAGATATTATAGGGACCTGTCTGCTCATGCAGATAGGTCCTCACATGAGGTACAATGCACCCTGTCTTAAGGGTGAGTTACCTAGGCCTCATGCAGTGCTGGGCAGGCGTGGCACAGAGGGATGTGTGCCATGTCGACTCTTCACTTTTAGCTGTACCACAACACGCAAGCTGCAATGTCAGTGGTGCATGTTTGTGCTGAGAGGTCCCTGAGGGCGGCATAATACATGCTGCAGCCCTCAGGGGCCTTTGCCTGGCTACCAGGCCCTTGTACCATAGGTACCCATTACAGGTAGGCCTGAGTTGTGCCAATTGTGGAAATAATGGTATAAGTTAGGGAAAGAACACAGGCCCTGGGAACCTGATTGGCAGGGAGCCAGGGCACACTCAGTCAAAGTGCATAAGAAATCGGGCAAAAAGCGAGGGGGTTACTCCAACAGAAACCCACTTTCCTACACACAGGAATCGGTCTCCGGTGCCATCAATGTGCAACTTTCTGTTTGTCTCGGAATAGCCTCTTTTTTTAAAAGCCATAGGAGCAAAAAGGTGGCCCAATTGTAGGGCTATCGTTTGAGGGTTTGCTTATTCAATCATCCCTCACACACATTTTACCAAAAGAGGTTCCAGACACTTAAAAAGGGTGCTGCATCAACTACACCGGGCATCAACCTGGGATCAATTAGGCATCAACAGCACTTGATAAGCCAAGTTCAGGCAATTCATTTAGTAAAGGCGGATGCAAATATTTCGTACTGAGCAGTCCAATCACCACCCACAACATTCACCTTCCACCCTCAGCACTCACTGCGATCTACTACCACTCGCCGCTATCCACTGCCATTCACCTCACGCCCCTTCTTCAGTACCACCCACTCTTCCCTCTCTCTAGGCCTTCCTGGATCAGACTTTTGTTGTAATTTCTCATGGATACCAGCAGATGCTTGCATCAATCATTCATGGGGGCTTGTGGTTCAGAGGTAGTGCTATCCAGGAGCCCCCGAGCTCCTCTTGAGAAGAGAACTGCTCTTAGCAGAGGCGGCTGCACACTGCTGGGATCGGGGTGCCAGTAGTAGATCTCTGTATACCCAAAAGGGTGTGATCCCTTTCAGCATAGTTAGTTTCTATGTGGGCTAAGTCTACCATAATTGTTAAGCAGTTTTGAGTTTAATTAAAACCTACTCTTGCTTGCACAATGTACGTGAAGAAAGACTTGCAACTTACTAATATTTGACGAAAAACCTAAAATGCCCAGAATTAGATGGAAAGACTTTGCAACTTTAAAAATATCATCATTAGCTAGAAGTGTTTGCAGTTATCAACACCAGGCTCTGTTTTTCTTTATCCCTGTTTATTTACCTGTCCATTTGTGTATCTCGGTTTCTGTAGGTCGTAGTCTACCCTCAATCTCCCTTTGATTCTTTCCCTCTGTTCATTTTTCTGTCTATGATTCTCTCTCTCAGTCTCTTTTATGACAATCTCTGTGACTGCTCCATTTGTAGCGAAACAAACAGGACAGAGAATCAGGGATGTGACATCTGAAACAAGAGGAGACAATAGATGTTAGTAATCAGAGCATCCCACATCTTGTTCTTACCACTGAGTTTGTTAAAATTAAGAAACTGAAAAATGTCTGTTTTAATTATTTTCTGAAGCTGTTGGATAACTATAAAAACTGTAAAGAAAAAAGGGGTAACATTTATAACTTCATGCTACTCTAGTTAATTGCTTAATTGGGAGGCGTGTAAAAAATTGCAAAAAACTACAGGCTTTGAATATAGATCACACTGTGGCGGTCACCACTGTGTAGTTGTACATAGTTCAGAGTTCCCATAGGAGAGGGTTTAAGTTTTGTTAATACCTCTGTTTGATGAACCTTCGCCAAAATTTTCCCCAAAAATATGTCCCCCCTGAAATTTCCCATAGGAATTTTATACAGCGAGACAGAAAAAAATAGCTGAATGGAATTACATGAAATTTTGCAGAAAACTACTATTTTGCTCACAAAGTATGTGTTTTTCCTTTTGGTATAAATTCATTCAGCCATTTTTTTGATAAATTAAAGTTAAAAGTTAGTGATATCTGGGTGTGGCTGAGCGACTGACAGAAAGCAACGTCAACAGAATTTCTATGGCCGCAATTTTGAGGACTTGGGGACTCCTTGTTCTCAGTTTATAAAACAAAAATATGGTACAAGAGGCCAGGGTAGGGGGCCTGTGCTTCTGGAAGGAGGGAATATTACAGAAAATAAATGTGTGCGTCCGGAGCACTCCCACCGGTCATAGTGCAGTTCCTGTGTGGTCTCACAGAAATTGGCAAAAAGAAGCAAGCAAAACCCCCAAAAAATTAGGGGTGGGTGTCCATAGGGTTGGCCGCCCGCAGGTTTGTATACAAGCCCTGTGGCTCACCCCACTATGCTCATGGATATAGACCCTGCATGGTGGGAGGTTGGAATCCCACGGGGGTTGGGAGCACGGTCTGACTGTAGGCTATGTCAAATGGCCAACCCCAAGCCAGGCAGTCTGCTAGGTGGGGAGGGGGTGGAGCACAAAGCCTGGTTGCAGTCCAGGACCTGGGCCCAGCACCCAGGTGAGGTATACTCAGGAATGGTAATAAGATGTTACTTTACGTTAAAAAAGCAATTGAAATTCACTGGAAAAAAAAACAAAGGTTAGAGCGGAGCTATGCGTAGAGTAAGGTAGTAAGATTTTAAATTGCGTTAAAAAAATCTTAGCAATTCTCTGAAAACAAGAGAGGTTAAAGTGGATTCCGAAAAAAGTAGTAGGGTTCAGTCCCGTTGAACTTCTTTATGGACACCCAGAACGAGATCCACTCAGCTTTCATAGAGAAGGGTGGGATGGAAAAGAAAGATGTGGTGGACAATGCGATTAGCCTCAGGAGGTTGATGGTGCAATATGCAACTTAAGTGAAAACCCTTAGGCTAGCCAAGTGCTGATAAAGGAACGCTGTGACCAGAAAGCTACGCTGACTGGGTATCAGCAAGGTCAGGAAGTGTTGGTCCTGAAGCCTATTTGTCCCATACAAGGTGGATCAGAAGATTTCTAATGTTAACTATTTGGTGACACAGGAGCCCCAAGGGAACAAAGGTGATCCATGTGAACCAGCTGAAGTCCAACCTACGGACACATTGCAAGCTGAATGTCATGGCTATGGGGAGAGGATGCGGAACACAGTGAGCCTCTTCCTAAACTACTGCAAAGTAATATAAATTATGACACTGTGGAAGAGGTTCATTTAGCCCCCGAGTTAACACCTGAGCAACAGAGAGACTGTAGAGAGTCATTGGGATGGGCTTACAACGTCTTCTCGCTGACTCCAGGGTTGACATCTGCCTGTGGCAGAATGTACAGAATGTTTGACCAGGTTCTGGATCCATCATGCATCAAGGAGGAGGTTGCCGAGATAATGGACCTGGGGATCACTGACACATGTCGTAGTCCGTGGTCTAGTCCTTTAGAGCTAATAACAAAGCAAGGGTCTGCCAGCTTGCGGTTCTGTGTGGACTATCAAGGCCTCAATGAGGTAACTAAGACCAATGCCCATCCAATCCCGAGCAGTGCTTAATTTGTAAAAGATTAAGTACCAGTCCTCTTCTCAGAAGGCCACTGAAGCCTGCACCACACATTGCCTCTGCCAGCGCTGCCAATGACAGTACCAACATAACACCTAACCATCGCACTCCTACAAGTTTGGCAATTCAGACTATTAAAGGCCACACAAGCTATAGTAATGGCGTGAGAGACTGGTTTTATTTATTTTCAATGCAATTTGATGTAGTAAACATGTGTTGTCCTCATCTCAAAATTTAACAGACAGCGGCCGGGGCTGTCACTAAAGCCGGTGCATGAGCACTGGAAACCACCGGCTCAAATTAGGCACTGATTCCGAGAGCGGATGAGCCTGTGGATCAGTTAGGTCCTTTGAAGGTACTTCAGCATCTTTGATCTGATCAGTGGGTACTGGAGGATTGCCTTAGCACCAGGTGCCAAGGAGAAGACAGCATTTTATACGCAAGAGAGGTTGTATTAGTTTAAGGTGATATCTTCTGGATTGAGAAATGCTCCTGCCATTTGTCAATGACTGGTGAACCATGCTCTCGAAGGGCTGGAGGAGTGCTGTGTTCCTACCTGGAAGATAATGCAGTCTCTAGCAATTCATGGCAGGACCACCTGAGACACCCAGGACAGGTGTTGGCTAGGATACAAGAGGCAATGCTGCCCAGCAAGGCAACAAAGTGGCAGGTGGGGCAGTGCTCTGTAGTCTATCTTTGGCATGAGGTAGGTAACAGGACGATTCCCCCATTGGATGCCAAGACGCAGTCTGTGCAGGAAAGGGAGACTGAAGTGAGAGCCTGTGGAGGATTTACAGGAACTTTGTGGTGGACTATGGAAGTATAGTTGCCCAGTTGGCTGCTTTGACCTCCATGAAATAGCCCAGCAAAGTTACCTGGATAGAGGAGTGTCAAAAAGCATTTGAGAACCTGAAGAAGGCACTATGCACGGCGCCTGTACTAAAAGAGCCTGACTACAGTCAGCCTTTCATTGTATAGACGGATGCCTCTGACAAGGGAGTTGGAACTGTGTTAGCACAACTGAATAACAAAGAGCATCCTGTAGCTGTTATTATTAAGAAATTACTACCCAGAGAACAGAACTGAGAGGCTATTGAAAAAGAGTCCGTTGTCATAGTGTGGGACTGATGCTAGTTCTGGTCCTACGTGTTTGGTATAAAGTTTGAAGAGAAAACGGGTCATAAGCCATTGAAGTTATTGAGGGTGAGGAAGGAGGAGACTCCCAAATGGCTGAGATGGTCTCTATCTCTGCAAGGATGTGATTTTGTGGTGGAGCACTGAGCCTGGTTGGACCACGGGATGCAGATGGACTTTCCCACCGGTTCTGCCGATTTGACGTCCCAACCTCTCAAGGTTAGGAGCTGGTTCGGGGCAGTCTGAACTAGGAATGACGTCTGTTGGGAAGTGAAAGTCCCCTTCATGGTGATGGATGTGCACCCCTGCCCCGAGTGCCCCAGCTGTAACGATATCTGATTTTTGGTCATAGGCGAACATGACTCATGCTTGTGTGCCATGACATATGCCTCTCTCATGGACTACACTTTTGCTAAACCCGGAGTGGCGCACAAAGTGTACGTAGTGGTAAATGGCTACTGCCCTGACCAAGAGTTAAGTAGCACGAGCACAGTGGTGGTATCATACCGTTAGTAATAGTGATCACTAGTGTCAAGAGGCCTTTTACCTGTGTCTGAAGTAGGGCCTCCGGCACACGCATGTAAAGTTCCACTGCTGTGTACTTAATTCGCCCTTGGCCCACATCTGGAATGTACGTGTGCCTGCGTGTGGTACAATACATAAAAGCCTGTGGGTTCCATATTAGAAACCCAGGGCCTCGGGCAGGCGCCCCTAGAACAGACAGCTTTGGATGTAATTCTGGCAGATTTCCAGGGAGACGAGGCTAGCGGTATAGATGAGACCTCCAGATAAATATTCCCTTAGCTACGATCCTCCTGTTAGCGACTCCACGACCTGGTATTTGAGCCCCCAGTTATGCTTAAGGCTCTCCCGATTTACTATAATTGTCCCTCGTTGGTCACCGCTCCTGCCATGATCGGCTCCTTGTGACATACCTCCTTTTATCGCCATCAAATGACTCCTTCTCTCATCTTTGGGGGTGAAGGCGAGAGGGAGGGAGACATGCCGCGGCTGAGGGAAGGCAGGGTTGGATCTTGGTTTGCTCTCTGCTGGCACATGCCAAGTTATTGATCACCGGACTTTTAGTTGATATTTACTCATTTTGACTTACAATGCTGATTTATTTAATGTTTTACATTATTGCCTTTTGGCATTCCCGACAGTGAATATTTGAACATCATACGGTGTAAGTGTATTGATGCATATTATATACTTGAGAGTGCTGCTTTGTTCTATTTTTCCATATCAACAAAATTTGTTTTAAAAAATCATTAGAATCTCAGGGCCTTGGAAAGGCAGGTGGAGATGGAGGAGTCATCGCAGACACATTTATAGCTTGCCTACATTTCTGAGAGCTGGATCACACCTGGAGTGAGAAGCAGGCTCTCCAGTGTACTTCAAAGAGGCTCTTTGATTCTGGAAATGTCCCTGGTAAGTGGGGCCTGGTCTCCTTGTCGGGAGGAGGATGAGACTGATCAGGGAAACACAGCACAGAGAGAGGGAATGGTAAAGAGCAGGGTTGGGGCTTTTGTAGCCTTTTGGTAGTCATATATCAGTGAGGCTGACATCCAGGGGTGATCCTCTAGTCACTTCCATGGCCTGTGTTCTGGGACTGTCAAGTTTGGTACCGCTACTGCAGTGACAGACAGCTTCCTGGACAGAGGACACGACAGAAGAGTGGACGCTTCAAAAAAGCAACACCCAAAACACGAACTTTAAAGACTGAGACACTAAATCATACTCATGCCAGGAAACAGATTATAAAAATAGCAACTCGAGACTACCAAATGGTCAAACTGTAGCTGTACATCAGCATGCAAAGCTCAGCACGACTTCAGCCCATTGTGACCAAGACTGAGGACTAAGGTCTGTTAGGCTCCCTGCTGGGTGAGGGAACATCACCCAGAAGAATCACGACCTCTTGCCCTGGAGCCTGGAGCACTAGCCTCAAAGACCAGAGGAACCCGTAAGGAGGAGAAGAGTAGTTGGATCGTGTTGATACTAGGTTCCAACTTTAACAAATGTCCCCAAGGAGCCCAATTTAAAAGACAAGGGAACATCAGATCAGCCTGTATGTGATAATGGGGCCAACATGTTTCTGTCAATACTTGTAACCCTACAGGGAGCGTTGTGGCATTCTTCAGGACCTAAAAGTTTTGTCAAACTTTCTTTATTGAGTTTGTCATAGGGCACAGTGTTATACAAAGGCACTAATACACAACGAGGACATCAGAAGTATGTGTCCAAATGCAAATAACATGCTGTTTCCAATATGTAATAACTTCTTCCTCGTAATCAAACATTTCAATTTTAGCGCTGTCATTAAATGATCTGTCTCATTGAATCTTAACAATTGCCCATCAAAACCCACCTTCCCCCAATGAACCCTAAAGTATAAACCATGAGTGAGAATAAGTGAGGATAAAAGAAGCTGTGTGTTGTGTGGTGGGCAAACCAGGTCTGAGGGGGCCTCCCTATGGGACCTCGAGTAGTCCCAGGGTCTTAACCAGTTCTGATATGATATTATATCGGTAAGATGAAGCGCCCGAGTACGAGTGGGGCAGGCCGTGAGTGGAAGGCCTACGGAGAGGAAGGCCACCGTAGGACCCCAGGCATATTCAAACTTGTTATAGTTATGCAGGAGAATATCAGCCATTCTTTCCATTGGCAAGACCTGCCACATCCTGCGAGCCACTGTTTTTTTTCCAAAAAGCCGCCAGCGCTTGCTTGCCGCCCTAGGCATGACCACCTAAATCAGCGATTGCCTGAGGTTTGGCACTTAAGTGTCTCGTCTTGTAGTCCCAAAAGAGCAAAGCCTGGCGTAGACCGGATCGGTTACCCTAATATGTCTTTAATTTGAGCTAAAACTGCAGATCAGAAAGGATGGATTAAGCGACAGTCCCACCATATGCAATGGAAATCCCTGAGCAACCCACACCCTCTCGAGCAAAAGTCAGAGGTGTTGGGGAAAATTCTTTTGAGTTTAGTGGGATAAAGTTCCAAACAGACAGCATTTTAAAATGGGCATCTCTTATCCCCATAGAGTGGTTGAACCTAGGTATATCGCACCATAGATTCTGCCATTGCTCGTTGGAGATCGTATCCCCTAGCATATTGGTCCAAAATTCTATATGCTGTGGCCGTATTTTGGGGGAGGTATCAATTAAAAGTGAGAAGAGGAAGGAGATAATACCTTTAGACCCCCTCGCTTGTCTTAAGAATTTCTCCATTGGAGAAAGGTCTCTAATGGGTGCTGCTCTCCAGTCTGGATGGTGTACCTAATGATTCATTGAGTGTAATGGTATCTCTTGGTATTTCTCAGAATTTGGTAAGCCAAAGTCTTGTTGGCAATTTTCAAAGGTGAGAATATTCCATCCATGGAACAAGAAGTTGAAATGGTAAGTCATCCTCTCTCTCTCTCTCCCTCCCTCCCTCCAGAGATCAAAAGAACCCGGTGAAGTGCTGGAGGAAAAGCAGGGTTAAAATAAATAGGAGTGAATGGAGAGGGGAACGTAGCCCATGCAGCTGAGCGATTCACGTCATCCCATGCTATAAGAGTCGTTTTTGTAGGTATGCATTAGGGGTTGTCTGCTTTCGGTTTCATAAAATGACTGAGACATAGTGGCCTACCACCGCCCGATCCATGTATAGCCAGTGTTTATCCGATTGTCTCAGACACCATTCGGATATCACTCTTAGCTGCGCCACCTTATAGAACGAGGGAAAGTGCAATATTTTATAAGGGAGTCAGGCTCTGCGATCCCACCAGATAAAGCTGGTCACCAGAAAGCAGAGCGTCGAAAAACACTCCTGGTCTATTTCAATTGGAAGTACCTGAAAAAGATATAGAAACTGTGGTAGGACAATTATTTTGATTGCATAGATATGGCCAAGCCATGATAGATACATGGGAGCCCACCTTTTAAGATCAGCTTTAAGTTGTTGAAGAAGTGGGGGTAATTGGCCAAATATAAATAGGAAATCTTGGGAGTGATTCTAATTCCCGAATAGGTAAGATCTTTTTTAACCCGTTGGAAAGGGGTAGAGCCTGCTAGCGTCTCCATCTCAGAAGGGGGTAGAGTCAGGTCCAGAAGGAAGGATTTATGATGTTAATACAATAACCTGCTACTATCTCATAAAGTGCCAGTTCCTGCTGTAAAGCCACCAGGGAAGTCAAGGGATTAGTTAGGGAAAGTAGCACGTCATCTGCAAATAGCGAAGTTTTGTGGATAATAGAACTAAATGAGAGACCCTGAATTGCTTTTATCATCTCTCACCTTAGCTGCAAGGGGCTCTATACTAAAGGCGAATAAAGGTGGTGAGAGCAAACACCCCTGACTAGTACCCCGCTCTGATGTAAAGAGGTCTAAGCCCACTCCATTTACTAGAAAGAGTGATGGTGGAATTGCGTAGTTAGCCTGGACCATGTTGATAAATTGTTCGCACATACCGAACCGACAGAGTGTGAAAGAGAAAAGAGCGATGAGCTATCCAGGCCCCCTGTGCAATCAGATTTGCGCTCTGCGACACGCCGCTTGATGCTATGCGAAACAGCCGGCACCAAGCAAGAGCACGCCACAGAGGGCACACAGAGTCAATTAGCGGGACCAGCAAATTGGGCAGGCCTCAGGGGGTTATTGGGGCAGATCAGTCCAGAGCAGAATCCTCAGTGCACTCCTCCATGTGATCAGGTTACCCAGTTACACCATCTGCCAAGTTGCCATCCGCTTGCACTAGTCAAGTGAAGCTCTGTCCTTTAATTGTCCCCCCACCCCCGGGCTGCATCTCCCCTCCTCTTCGGCCCACACATCCAGTCATAAAGCACAGATGTCACATGGGGCCTCATTAGAAATTGGGGCTATGAGACACTCCCTCAACTTGGTCCAGGGGGGCCCCTTTGCAAGATATGCGACTGTATGTGAGCCGGCAACTGAATAATCATGTGGTCGACTGCTGCACTGCCACTGCACCACTAGGGGCAACAGACGTCGCACAAGATCAGTCAGGCCTGGGGAACACCCATCAGTTCCCTTCCACCGCTCAGACAATCGAAGGCCCATACTCACCATGAGGCTCAGGCGAGCGCGTCACCGCCACATCCAGAGACCACAGTGCATGGTCAGTCACAGTAGTAGTCCGGGTCGGCGGTACCACAGCTGGTGGCCAGAAGGTCCACAGGGCCCATGGGCGCAGCAGGGAATAGCAGTATAACAGCAGCTGTCCACCACACTCAACAGTCCGATGCACAGCCTCTGCATTGCCGGTCTGGGTCCAGTCACTAGGCCGCAGCGCTCATCCCTTGCGCAGCCAGTCCCTCGCGCTGCCAGGCCCCCAGCATCCTCGCCTCACTGCACACCGGTCATCGGCTGCAGTCCTCCAGCCCACAAGTGTCCCCCGGCAGCACGGCCTCTCCAGACCACGCCAAAAGATTCCTCAAGGCAAGCCCCGGCCACAGAAAGGTCCACGGGAAACAGGCAGCAGCACAGTCCCTGGCACGCCGCCTCCAGATGTGGAGACCCAGCCTCGATGCAGGCCACAGGTCGCTACCCAGGCACCTGAAACTTCATTCTTGGCCAGGAATCTGAAAGCGCAGAGTTTGATAGGTTGATTCAGGTGGGAATTGCTGGGATTAGGCACAAGGATTATTAAGGACAGGTGAACGGTCGAAGGAGCACACCTAAAAAGCAACCATCTTCGAGCCAGGCAAGCTCCACCGCCAAATGAATTCCTTTTTCGTAATTGGTGTTGATATAACTTTTATTCCTTTTATATGTTTCTGATTTTTTTGTGCTTTTATAAGACCTGTGTCATGCGTTTTATATTGTATGGCTTAACATTTGTAAGATGAAACAAAGTTGATGATGATGCTGATAAGGTACAGAAACAATTTTGTCTGGCTCTTCCCTAATAATGGCCTTATCCAAAGCCTCATACATTGCAGGTTGTATGGGGAAAGTTGGCAAAACAAGGGCAGGTTAGAAAAATATCCAGGATCTCTCACCCCCCTCTGTTCTTGAACTGTTCTAGCAATAAAAACCTGTCCTCAATGACAAAATACCCAATAATGTGTTATTTCAAGTTTCCGAAGTAGAGGGCGGTAACTTTGTTCAAACATGACGGGCATTTCAAGACAGTCGACACACAACTCAACTAACCATGGGGAAATTATTTATCTCCTCGCCAACAAGACTTTACCTATTGTACTTCCAGTGACTCCAACAGAGAAGCCAGTGCTCTTTCCATCAGGGCACATGAACGAATCTCTGCTTTCTCAAACCAGCAGGATGCATAATGTGCCTGTCGCACTAGAAAATATATCTGAAAAGTCGGGCACTGTTAGTCTACCCATGGAATAAGGTTTCATAATGGTATCCCAAACTGGCGTTAACTCCTCTCCAAGCCTCATCAATCTAGTTCCTGTACATGAAAATATTCGCCCTGACACAAGAAAGGGATATTCTGAAAGAAATACACACATTTGGGTACCACTACCCTTTTCAGCAGTGCTAATCTACAATTTGCAATCTTATTCACACCTCCGTCAGGGCATCAGTTTTCTTCAGAACTGCCCGATACTTATTTTTAATTAGGTCACCACTTACTGACTAACCTTAAATCTCATGTAGCAAACATAGTCCCCTTTCCCAATGAAAGAAAAATTCTACCTGTACATCAGTGGCATTAGCTCGGATTTATCTTAGTTAATTTTCAGTCAAACACAGCCATAGTCAAATACAGCTCCCTGTGTGGAAACGTATATGCCAAGGTATTCAAAATCCTCTGCCTGTGCTTGTAGCCATCAGGACAGGGCGATTGGGTCGTGAGAGCCATAGGGCTGGCCTAGCACAGATTTTCCACAGTTTATATTGTACCTCGATTGGGAACCATATGTCTCGAAGATCTAAAAAATAGCTGTAACCGCAGTTGTGGGTTTAGTGACATAAAGGAGGATATTGTATTCAAATCTGAAAGTCACATCTACCCTCATACTGCCTTTATTTAATTCTCCTTCATCCTGACCAATCACGGGAGAGCCGGACCAGAATGGAGACCGTCCTGTTCTGCTCCTGCTTGTATTCCTCCAATCAGATACTCGAACATATACCCCCGGAACCTTCTAAAAAACCGTTTGATAAAACCACCGTGACCTTCGTGAGACACTCTTTCTCATTGCCTCAGCAGTGTGGCCCAATGAGGAGACCTTCCGCGGGACATCGGGTCAATAGACGGAGACGAAGACATTCTGATCATCAACAGCGTTTTCCGTCCGCTGTTCTCATTCCCGACCTATCACAAGCGCCGGACCAGAATGGACACCATCATAGTCTGCTCCGGCTTGAATTCCTTCCAATCAAATACTTCAACGGATGCCAAATGACTGTTCCAAAAATCAGTTTGAAAAAAACACCATTACCTTCGTGAGACACTCCTCATAGTCTCAGTCTGAGCGGATGTCCAGCGGGAGATCTCCTCAATACAAGCCGGAGCAGAACAGGACGCTCTGCATTCTGGTCCGGCTCTCCCGTGATTGGTCCAGGGCAGCAATGGAGAGGGAGGGGGGCTCAGAGACCACACAGACTGGTCAGAGGAGGACGGAGGATACACAAGCGCTTAGAAGCCGTGTACATGAACCGGGTGAGCGCTGCCTGCGGGATGACTGAGCCACGGCTGAAGCAGAGCACTCACCGCAGAAGCTGCAGGGTCAAGAGACACCGCCCAGAAGAGCCGAACCCAGAACTGTCCGTTGGAAGATACTGTCCTGTGCCTGAACTTTGTACTGCACGTGGAGCAGATAACAGAGTAGAGATGAAGAGCAGACTGAACGAGATACTGACACTCCACCATTATCCCGTTTAAAGATGGCCGCCCAACAGGACAACAGGTCAGATGCAGCCCTTGGAAGCTTCTTCCGGCGCCATCTTGAAACGGGACAGGAGGTCACCCTTACAGTGAAAGATACTGAGCCATGCAGATAAACACAGCGTTGCGTCTGTATCTCTGCTGCCTGCTCAGTGCTCACCTTCCATATCCAGCAGCACTGCCTCCCTCGGGCCCCTGCCTCGTTCTCCCACGGGCCCCAGTGTCCCCTGCACCCCGGGGGCTGCTCCTGGGTGCTTGTTGCATCCCTCACTGCACATGGACAATGAGCAGAGACAGTTTTATGGGGACAGGAACAGATGCATCAGGGAGCTCTGAAGACCTGAGCAGTCAGAGATAAATTATTTCAATATACCCTTTTGGGCTTCAAATACACTGTGTTTTTAACCCCTTGACCGCGATCGGAATTCCGCTCGTGTGCTGGACATTCCGATCGCGGGTGTGGTCGTGACGAGCTCAGCTCGTCATGCGCACAGCGCTACCGCGCAGCATGACGAGCTGAGCTCGTCACGCGCATCGAAGGGGTTAATTTCGAAATTTCACCTCAGTGGGGTACAAGAATGCCAAGTTGAATGCGTGTTTTCATTTTGTTAATGCACTTTATTTTGGTAACTTTTTATTGAGTTTTAACTAGTCAAAGTGCATCAAAAAGTATGGGAACTCCGATCCGAGTGCAATGGACGTGGTCAGTGAGCTTGGGGGCGAGATCAAAGGCGTGGCTAAAAAGAATCAAATATTCTGAAACTATTTTGTTGATCTTCCCCTTTAGGTAACTGCATATAAAATAACACACACCTTAAATGAAAAATACATGCATGCTAAAGTAATCAGTGAGGGACGCACTGTTTTACGTTGAGAAGGCAATTTTAGTTAATGTGATCCATGCAGATATCTATGTGTGCACCCACAGAGCCACATAATTGAGTTCTGGCTGGTGAAGTGGGGAGTTGTGACGTGTGTTTTTAGGCTTACGAGCTCCCAGCCAGTAACAGAAAGCATTAGGAATATGCAGGTTTTTATAGGCTTGCTTACAAAGTTCACAAAAAATATTTAGTTTTAAGATATAGAGCTTCCAAAATACAGATCAGAGTAACATGCAGACTGTACCTAGTGCAAACATTTGTTTTTATAACTGTCTGCTAAAAGCACACACTCCACAGCTCATCAGGTAACCTTATACTACTATCAAAAAGAAAGCTACAGGTACTCCATCAATTTAAACCAATATAGGCTTCTAAGCAGCCTTGACATTACCCTAATGCGCACATTTACATTTCTTTCAGGCATCAGACACCCTGGCAACAAGGCTTGTTTCTTGTCCACCTGCATGTCCCTCCCTAGGCTTCATGGCACAGGAGAGTCTCCCCATTTACTTCAGTTGTTCTAAGACGGTTGCCTTTTAAAATACAGTGGGAGAACTGCTTTTGTCAAATTATTGAAGTATGGGCACATTGTGCCCATCAGATCCCGCCCACTTTGACCTCTGATTTTAACACGTTAGAGCAATGGATCATGTCATCTTGACAACAAAGATCTCCAGGCACACAGAAATCAGAATTGAGATCGTGGTTTCAATAGTCAGAAAACACAACAATCCCCTGCACATGCCTGCAGTGTAAAGACAAATTTGTGACAGTATAATAATAACTGCAATCCGCTGCTAGGTCTTTTGATTCAGTTTAATGCTCTTCTTGTATATGGTTATTCATAGCCTTAACCAACATGTGTTTCGTCGCCGTCCATCGCACACGTGGATTCAGAAGCAGAGCGGCTGCCAGATCGGCCAACATGCAACAGCAATACACTCGCTGGTATCTTGGAACCTTTACGCTAAGAAAGAAAGCATCTGATAATCGGACAACCAAAATCATAATATCTGGTTACACGCGATACCTATAATGAGAAGAACCATTACTTGGCAACGGCCCAAAAATATCTTGCACCTTGGACAAGGACTGTCACGTATGAGGCACAATGATATATCGATTGATCTCTGTACGTAGAGACACATTATTTTGATATCCTTCGGGACGGAATCATAACCGAAACTGAGGACCTGATACACAGGAGTTTAGCCCTGAAGAAGTCGCTGTTTACTACCCAGAGTCAACAAAACACGTGTTGGCTAAGGCTATGAATAACCATATACAAGAAGAGTATTAAACTGAAGCAAAAGACCTAGCAGCGGATTGTTGTTATTATTATACTGGCATAAATGTGTCTTTACACTGCAGGCATGTCCAGGGGATTGTTGGGTTTTCTGTCTGTGGTCTTTACCACTCTTTGGGGACTGGGGTGGTTCTCCCTACCCCTTTGTACCGCACTAACACTACGTTGCACCCAATAGTTTTGCGTACCACCTAGGAGCGCCAACACCCTACTAAACCAACCGTGCATTAGAAACGGTTTCAATAGTCCCTTTAATTTCATGTGGTCACAAACGCCCTTTTCCCAACACATGTTTAGTCTCCGGCTGTTCTTGTTTACAGCAGACTTCATCAGGGCTTAACATTTAGAGTCAATCATTGTTCATCAGAGATGTAGGCGTGAGTGTCACTCTTCGCCAACATACACGGCGGTACTGGAGATGACTAAGGAGTATGCGTCTCTCAGGAGGAACCAAATCTAATATCTACAATTGACGATTAAAGCCCCATATACTGTATTGGGACAGCAAGAGAATACACACCAAATTTGATGGGCCACGCCACGCCTACATCTCTCATTGTAGGTGTGGCGATTTCTGTGTGCCTGGAGATCTTTTTTGCTAATCTTTGGACCTTTCCAATCGAGGACGAATGGATGGCTTTTCCTCCTCCTGAGCACCAGAGTGAATAATTTTGGACACTTAAAAGAAGAAGACTTTGATACTTTATGTTTGATTTTGTGGTTGAGTGTGCCAACTGACCCAGCCATCGCACCTATAGTGTTCTATGTCATCTTGACAATGGGCCTCATCAACCACAAATACTTTGTCCCTATAATATGTAGGAAGGTGGAATCTGACTATATGGTTGCCCCCACTTTTTTTATGGTGTTTTGCTGGTTTATGACTTAGTTGGACTGGGATCCTGCTATTCAGGGCCCCAGTCTATCTGCTTTCTCTGTAAAATGGTTTCCATGTGCCTTAGGCACATCTCTGATTGGAATCTGGAGTGCCCTTATAAGTCCCTAGTATATGGTATACTATGTACCAAGGGCATAGGTACCTCAGAGGCCTGCCAGGGGCTGCAGCATGTATTATGCCACCCCTGGAAGGCCATCCAAACTGACACCACAGGTCTGCTACTGCAGCCTGGGTAAGGTGGTGCATGCACTCCTTACTGTGATATAGGTTACCTATATCACTAAATACATACACACATATAAACCTATAAGTCACTCCTAAGGCAGGCCTTATCAATCCTAAAGGCAGAGTGCATGGTTCCTATGTGAGAGGGTGCCCCTGCATGAGCAGGGCCCCTCTGCAGCGTTCGGAGACCATCTCTGATGCTGTTTGTAGTGCAGCCTGACCATATACTCTTAAGCGCATTATATCCTCGCGGTAAAATGCTAACTTTGGAATGGCTGCACCTAAACATGTCGTGTTTGGTGTCAAACATCTTGGAATACTACCCCCCGCCAATCCTGGTGGCGGGGGTAGCATTCCACCCTTCTAGAGGGAAAGACATGTTAACTCTGGCTTACCCGGTAACTTCTTTCTGAAGCCCTGGCATCACAAAATGGATGCTGCTGCCACAGACACAAGTCTGGCCTCCTGCTGCTGGACGAAACTCCGGCAGGGGAGGCCTGGACAATAGGTTTCCTGTTGCAGGGAGGTGTGACCACCTCCCCAGACAGGATAATGTGTATTGGGGCTGGGTGGGTGCACTCTTAGAGTGCTTTGAAGTCCTGCACTGGGGGAGCAAAAGGCTCCTCTGTGCATATGCCAGTTCAAACCAGCTCAGGGGCTACCTGCCCCTGCTCTGGCGCGAAACTGGACAAAGGGAAGTGGGTGTAGCCACCCCTCCCTTGACCCTCCCATAGGTGGGGTCATAGAGTTAGTCCCTCCCTGTTTTACTGGTTAAAATGGGGAACCCTTGCCACAGCAAGATTAGATATCCCTGGACTAAACTTTGAAACTGAATCCTGGACCTTCGACGCTCTACATCACGATTAGAGGACTGAAGAATCTCCCTTGGGGTCAAGGAGTGACTCCCTGCTTGGCAGGCACCAAAAACGATAACGACGGTCGCAAACTACGCCGCTCCTGCCGGAGTCCGAAGTCCCTGCAGCCCAAGAAGTGGATTTCCTGACTTCTCCAAGGCCATCGTGAGTCCCCAGCGAAGCTGAGGCAAGTGGACCCCACGAGTGACGAGGAACCACGACCCCTGGGTACCGTGCACTATTGTCGAGTGCAACCCCTTCACAACGTTCTACGAATCTGTGCTTTGGACCACGTGTGGTCCCAACCTCCAGCAGGAATCCCTCCAAAGATCAGAGGCCTACACCGTCCCGAGTGACCGTGGGCCCCTGTTGAGTGATTCCGCCCGAGGTGTCTTCGCGATCCCTTGCCAGCCAGCTCGTGGGTCCCCAGAAGACTTTCTAAAGAAACCAAAGGGCTCCCTGGTTGCTCCAGGCCTGCCCTGACTTACCCTCGCTGGGTGAGTTCTCCAGACCTTGCTGGTCTGCACCATCGACGATCTTCAGCTACATCGAGACTTGCCGTTGCCAAGGCTTGTTGGGTCCAATCCGGTCGCCGACACCGCAGCACTCGACAGACATCGTGTACCAGCCCGAATCCTGCTCCTGGTTGCCGACAACGCCTCCTGGACCTCGTGGCTGCAGAAACGAGACGACCGTCAACGCACCTGAAGCACTCGACATCGGTGGGCATCTGTCCATCGCCTTCCTGGTCACTGGCTAGTGACCCAGACTCTGTCCCCTCTGCTTTCAGGTTCACCAGAACTCCGATCCACTCTTGGATCCACCCGGACACTTTTCTCTTGGCCGCCAGCAGCACTTTGCAGCAGATCGCCATTCGAAACGACGACGAAACCCGACCCCGAAAGGCACCTATGCACCCGGCTTCCCTGGGTGAGGTAACACGAGTACTCCGGTGCTCCCGTGGGTAGAGACTCTTCAAAGTCCTAGATCTCAAAGGGTTTTGTCCTAGTCCTCTTTAAAGTGTCCCTTTCCTCTATTTTCCCGATCCCGACTTTCTCCATAGAAGTTAACGGCGTATCGCGGTTGTGTATTTACACTGCACGCGTCTCCCGTGGGTCCCCTGTGTCACTACCTTGGGTGGTTCCTTGTGGTCCAAGCACTTCTAGAGGCTCTAGGCCTAGTGTCTAGTTCAGTCGTGGTTCGCATACCACTTTATTGGTATATGGTTTGGTACGCCCCTAGGGCCCAAACGTGTATTTGTGCTATTACTGTGATTTAAGATCTTATAACCTATGTATTTCGAACTCTAGCCTCATAAAGAGACTAGAGGGGTGTGTTTAGTAATAAATACATATATTTTGAATATATACCTGGTGTGGTGCTCTTTCATTTGGTCACTCAAGAGATTATAGACTGGTAAAACAAGCTGCTTTACATTCCTTCAAGACTTAGCCTGAAGGCTGCTCTCCACAGCTACCACTAGGATAGCTTTCAATAAGGTTGTCTTTAACCTACCTACCATAAGAGTCGATTTGGACTGGTGCAAGGTGCCCACTATAATTAGTGGACAGCATATGCCAGGCCAACTTCTCACATTGGTGTGCAGCGTGTGGGATTCCAGCTTGCTATTGTTTTACCAGATAATCTCAATTGAATTGATCAACTGAAAACCACTAAAGGTACCTAAGGTACATATAATTTAAGCTTAGAATATCAGTAAGTTCTACTGAACTTAGAGTTGTGTGTTAAGGGATAGCACAACCCTTTCTACAACTCAAGAGAGTTTAGTAGGCCACACTAGAGTAGGTAGTGCATACACCACACCACACTAGTAATGTCTTTAAAAGCAGGATCCAAAGATGCCCTGCAGGAAGCCATTGAGCTTCCCCTCCAAGTATGACACACTCCCATTCTTGGAACTGAGAGCTTTGTGTAACGTGAGGAAATTAAGGACAGGCCAAAGTCCCACCACCCAACACCTCCAGGAGTTGTTGGTGGCTTATGATCTTAGTAAGTCCTCAGAGACTGAAGGGGTAGGAGCAGAGGGTGGGCCAGCAGATGAGGAAGGGGCCAGGGGTACCACTACCCCCAGCCCCCTCTGAAACTGACCAGGAGGGTGACAATGACCCTGACCTGGAAAACCCAATCCCTTCTGGGGAAGATGAAGATGAGGATCTAGAGAACCACACCTTTGTCCCCCCAGGAAGGATTATGAGTGTGCTCAGAAAGTCTAGGTCTCCTTCTCAGGAGTCTAACCACTCTGGCACCTCAATAGGGAGCTCTGTTTCTTCTCACAGGAGGGAATCCTCTCATGAGAGAAGAAAGAGACTGGTCCAGTATGAGGAAACTCAACTAGAGATCAGGAAGAAGCAATTGGCTTTAGATAGAGAATCCCTAGATCTCCTTAGAGAGAGAAGAAAGTTGGGACTAGAGTCCCATGGTGGCAGCAATATCCCTAGAGATAGGGAAAGGTCTTATGACCATAGAAACCTAAACAAGATTGTCCCTCCCTACCAGAGTGGGGATGACATCCACAAATGGATAACTGCACTGGAGAGGGCCTGTAAAGTTCAGAAGGTCCCCCAGAGGCAGTGGGCAGCAATCTTGTGGCTCTCCTTTGCAGACAAAGGTAGAGACAAGCTCCTCACTGTAAGAGAAGAGGATGCTGACAATTACACAGTCTTGAAGAGTGCTCTGATAGATGGGTTTGGCCTAACCACTGAACAGTATAGGTTGAAGTTCAGAGACACCCAAAAAGCACAGACTCAAGACTGGGTTGATTTTGTAGATTGTGCTACAAAGGCTCTGGAAGGTTGGATACATGGCAACAAAGTGCATGACTTTTTAGGATTGTACAATTTGATTATGAGGGAGCAGATCCTTAATAATTGTCAAAACCAGCTTTTGCACCAGTATCTGGTGGACTCTGATCTGACCTCTCCCCAAGAATTGGGAAAGAAGGCAGACAAATGGGTCAGAACCAGAGTAAAAACTAGAAATCAGGGTGGTGACCAGAAGAAAGATTCTACTAAGTCCCAAGAGAAAGGTGGGGATAAATCTAAGGATAAGTCCCCTACAGGGCCCCAAAATTCCTCTTCTGGGGGTGGGTCCCAAACTCCTTCCTCTCCTGAAAAGAAACCATATTGCCATGTCTGTAAACAGCCTGGGCACTGGAAAACTGATCCCAGTTGCCCCAGGATTGGCAATAAAGAAAATGTTCCTCCCACAACTACTACCACCCCTCCTGGTACTACCAGTAGTAATCCTCCAGTTGGGAGTAGTGCACCCAAAAAGTTGGGTGCTTTTGCAAGAGGAACAGAGGTGGGCCCTAGTTTAGACAGGGACCCTCAACAGACTCCTCTGACTCTGATGGTGGTATAGGATTTGCCACCTTTACCATGGGTCCCATAGCATTGGGCAGGTACAGATTGGAGCCAATAATTAATGGTCAGAAAGCTGTGGCATTTAGGGACACAGGGGCTAGTGTCACCATGGTGGCAGGGAAACTAGTCCCCCTCACCAGCTTTTACCTGAGTTTAAATACCAGGTGACCAACATTGATGGTGTCAGAACAGATCACCCCATGGCCATAGTCAATCTCAGCTGGGAGGGGGTCACAGGCCCAAAGAGAGTGGCAGTGTCCCCCACCTTACCTGTAGATTGCCTGATGGGCAATGATTTGGAAATTTCAGCCTGGGCTGAAGTTGAACACCAAACCCATCTTAGGATGTTGGGCGTCCCTGTAAAGGTTAGTGGGGCTGTGATGGCCACAGCCCCAGCCCAAGAATTTGGAGAGATGGAGCCTGAAAGAATGGCCCACTCTCCCCCAAAAGAGAGCACAAGGGTTGAAGAAAAGTCTTCTTCCCCCAGACAGTAGGTAAGGGTCAGCCTCCTCAGGGAACTGACCCTACCCCTAGTGAAGGAACTGCCACAGAGGTAGTCAGGCCTGGCCTGGCCACACCCCTGATGGCAGAGGACCCTTCCAAGGTGGTACCCAGTCTGGAGCAGGTAACCTGCCCCTCTCTACCCTGCCTCAGTCAGCCCAGGGCTGCAGAGGTCAGGGAGGTCAGTGGACCCCCCAGGGCCCCCTGTCCAGAGGAAGCCCCCCATCAGCAGATTAGGGGCACCCAGGCTAGTAGCCCTAGCCAGGTGAAAATTCCTCTACACACTGAGGGATCCCCCATACCTTTATGTAGGGACCTCCCCCAGAAGGACTCTGGTAGGCAAGGGCAAACCTGGGACCAGAAGGTTCCAAACCTGCCATGTCCCTCCAGTAGTCCATCCAAAGGGACCCAACCCCCAGCTGTAGGCAGCCAAAGGTTGACCCTTAGAGCAAAGTGCAACTCAGTCATGGAAAGACAGGCATACATGGTGACCAGTGATCTGAGGAAGCTGAGGCCAACATTCCTAGGGCCTCACTTCTCTACTCAGACACCTCACCAGCCTTGTACTTTACCTAAGCACACCACAGGTAGTGATTCCCCATGGTGGAGACCCTCTCATACCCTTAGGGTGAGGGATTGCTTAGTGGACCATAAGACAGGGGGCAACCATGCTAGTGCAGGTGCTTCCTTATATGACCACTTAGTCAATGAAGGCTCAACTGGCCAAGGTTAGCCTTATCTCCTTTCGTTTGGGGGGTTATGTAGGAAGGTGGAATCTGACTATATGGTTGCCCCCACTTTTTTTATGGTGTTTTGCTGGTTTATGACTTAGTTGGACTGGGATCCTGCTATTCAGGGCCCCAGTCTATCTGCTTTCTCTGTAAAATGGTTTCCATGTGCCTTAGGCACATCTCTGATTGAATCTGGAGTGCCCTTATAAGTCCCTAGTATATGGTATACTATGTACCAAGGGCATAGGTACCTCAGAGGCCTGCCAGGGGCTGCAGCATGTATTATGCCACCCCTGGAAGGCCATCCAAACTGACACCACAGGTCTGCTACTGCAGCCTGGGTAAGGTGGTGCATGCACTCTTACTGTGATATAGGTTACCTATATCACTAAATACATACACACATATAAACCTATAAGTCACTCCTAAGGCAGGCCTTATCAATCCTAAAGGCAGAGTGCATGGTTCCTATGTGAGAGGGTGCCCTGCATGAGCAGGGCCCTCTGCAGCGTTCGGAGACCATCTCTGATGCTGTTTGTAGTGCAGCCTGACCATATACTCTTAAGCGCATTATATCCTCGCGGTAAAATGCTAACTTTGGAATGGCTGCACCTAAACATGTCGTGTTTGGTGTCAAACATCTTGGAATACTACCCCCGCCAATCCTGGCGGCGGGGGTAGCATTCCACCCTTCTAGAGGGAAAGACATGTTAACTCTGGCTTACCCGGTAACTTCTTTCTGAAGCCCTGGCATCACAAAATGGATGCTGCTGCCACAGACACAAGTCTGGCCTCCTGCTGCTGGACGAAACTCCGGCAGGGGAGGCCTGGACAATAGGTTTCCTGTTGCAGGGAGGTGTGACCACCTCCCCAGACAGGATAATGTGTATTGGGGCTGGGTGGGTGCACTCTTAGAGTGCTTTGAAGTCCTGCACTGGGGGAGCAAAAGGCTCCTCTGTGCATATGCCAGTTCAAACCAGCTCAGGGGCTACCTGCCCCTGCTCTGGCGCGAAACTGGACAAAGGGAAGTGGGTGTAGCCACCCCTCCCTTGACCCTCCCATAGGTGGGGTCATAGAGTTAGTCCCTCCCTGTTTTACTGGTTAAAATGGGGAACCCTTGCCACAGCAAGATTAGATATCCCTGGACTAAACTTTGAAACTGAATCCTGGACCTTCGACGCTCTACATCACGATTAGAGGACTGAAGAATCTCCCTGGGGTCAAGGAGTGACTCCCTGCTTGGCAGGCACCAAAACGATAACGACGGTCGCAAACTACGCCACTCCCGCCGGAGTCCGAAGTTCCTGCAGCCCAAGAAGTGGATTTCCTGACTTCTCCAAGGCCATCGTGAGTCTCCAGCGAAGCTGAGGCAAGTGGACCCCACGAGTGACGAGGAACCGCGACCCCTGGGTACCGTGCACTATTGTCGAGTGCAACCTCTTCACAACGTTCTACGAACCTGTGCTTTGGACCACGTGTGGTCCCAACCTCCAGCAGGAATCCCTCCGAAGATCGGAGGCCTACACCGTCCCGAGTGACCGTGGGCCCCTGTTGAGTGATTCCGCCCGAGGTGTCTTTGCGATCCCTTGCCAGCCGGCTCGTGGGTCCCCAGAAGACTTTCTAAAGAAACCAAAGGGCTTCCCTGGTTGCTCCAGGCCTGCCCTGACTTACCCTCGCTGGGTGAGTTCCCCAGACCTTGCTGGTCTGCACCATCGACGATCTTCAGCTACATCGAGACTTGCTGTTGCCAAGGCTTGTTGGGTCCAATCCGATCGCCGACACTGCAGCACTCGACAGACATCGTGTACCAGCCCGAATCCTGCTCCTGGTTGCCGACAACGCCTCCTGGACCTCGTGGCTGCAGAAACGAGACGACCGTCAACGCACCTGAAGCACCCAACATCGGTGGGCATCTGTCCATCGCCTTCCTGGTCACTGGCTAGTGACCCAGACTCTGTCCCCTCTGCTTTCAGGTTCACCAGAACTCCGATCCACTCTTGGATCCACCCGGACACTTTTCTCTTGGCCGCCAGCAGCACTTTGCAGCAGATCGCCATTCGAAACGACGACGAAACCCGACCCCGAAAGGCACCTATGCACCCGGCTTCCTGGGTGAGGTAACACGAGTACTCCGGTGCTCCCGTGGGTAGAGACTCTTCAAAGTCCTAGATCTCAAAGGGTTTTGTCCTAGTCCTCTTTAAAATGTCCCTTTCCTCTATTTTCCCGATCCCGACTTTCTCCATAGAAGTTAACGGCGTATCGCGGTTGTGTATTTACACTGCACGCGTCTCCCGTGGGTCCCCTGTGTCACTACCTTGGGTGGTTCCTTGTGGTCCAAGCACTTCTAGAGGCTCTAGGCCTAGTGTCTAGTTCAGGCGTGGTTCGCATACCACTTTATTGGTATATGGTTTGGTACGCCCCTAGGGCCCAAACGTGTATTTGTGCTATTACTGTGATTTAAGATCTTATAACCTATGTATTTCGAACTCTAGCCTCATAAAGAGACTAGAGGGGTGTGTTTAGTAATAAATACATATATTTTGAATATATACCTGGTGTGGTGCTCTTTCATTTGGTCACTCAAGAGATTATAGACTGGTAAAACAAGCTGCTTTACATTCCTTCAAGACTTAGCCTGAAGGCTGCTCTCCACAGCTACCACTAGGATAGCTTTCAATAAGGTTGTCTTTAACCTACCTACCATAAGAGTCGATTTGGACTGGTGCAAGGTGCCCACTATAATTAGTGGACAGCATATGCCAGGCCAACTTCTCACATAATAGAACCCAGAATTTGCTGGGTGCCAATCTGAGGTTGTTGGTACGGGAGTGTCCTCTGCTTGTTAAACAGGTGTGCACACCCAACCTAAAGTACTCAAGTGTACATGAAACTGGTAATCCTGGCTTTTATTTTTCCCCTCTCATAACACTAATCTAGCCTGTGTTTGTCCCTGACAATGTGAGGTCTTGGACCTCTTCTGTGACCTGGAGGGATGCACTGAGCATGCCCACACAGTTATCAGTGGACTGGGTGTATCACATTGAAGTGGTGGTGTGAGCGTACAGTATATTTAAAATCTATAATGAGACCGGATGTTTTTCCTGTCTCAATGTAAGTGTAGAGATGCCAAGTTTTCAGATTGCTTGTGTGTGTGTGTTTCAGTGCACTTATGAATGATATTCAACTGCCATATGTTTGACACTTTCTCGTGAGTAAAATCAAGCAATGGCGTGCATGAAAAGAGATAAACAGCAGAAATGAAACCCTTTTTGAGAAATGAGAAGCTTTAAAACTATCTTGAAACTGCTGCAAAACCCCTGAAATGGAAGGTTAACACATGCTTTAAAATGGACGCCAAATCTCTGCATTTTTTACAGCAGCCTATATTATAGTTTATGTAATAGGGTGCTTTCAGTTGCAGTCTGGGACTTCGTAGCACTATAACACAGAAGTCACTTTCCCCACTGTGCCAACCAGGACAAAAATCTGCTTCCCTCTGGTTACACACAAAACATCTGCAATGTTTCCATTGACCAATTGAGGTTTCATAATATTAACATAAAATAATGGATTTCCCATCAATCTCTTTAACTTGTAGGATGTATTATCTTTCATTTAGATGTGTTAATATTTTGTACGTAGTTACCTAACTACCTAAAGATAAACAAAATAGTTATAGAATATTGTAGCAGTGCTCTGAGAAGGGGACATCCTATTTTCTGCCTGGAAAAAAGACATCAACCAGCAACTAAAGGAGACCTCAAGGAAGCAAGATCTAATATTATTAGATAACTCGGCACAGGTACAGCCCCTGAACGACACTTAACAGGCCGGAAAGCCGCAATCTCATCTGAGCAAACATGCAGACAGATTCTGTATATGAGACTTCTAGTGCTTCCAATAAAAATTTTTAATCCAGCCCGGGTGGGCCGAAGAGGCACAGGGGAATGCAGGTTATGCAATTATAAACATGCATTGTAGCTCCACCTGTTACATTGCTGTCCCTCTTTGGACCTCAAAGGAGAGAACTGCTCAAACCAGTCTTTTTTGCTCAAGGGTTGCGCATGTGCCAGGAAGTATCTTCACCCTGCTTCAGGAATATTGCTCCATGTGCGTCAAATACGTCAATGGTCTTCAGCAACCGCATCTCTCCAACAGCTATGGCTGCACCCAGCCATCAGCAAGGACAACAAAGTATAACAAAGTACGCGGTCTGAGCTGGTCAGGACATATGGATGGAAGCAGAGAAAGGGAGCAAACAGAGACCCTCAACTCGGAGGTAAATGTCCCTGGGGCATTTCTAACACAATCTGTTAGTTACCCAGCAACTTATGACTGGTCCTAACTTTGTGAACTTGGTTTCTGGTCACTAGTCCGTCACTTATAGCCTAAAATGTTTTCAGTAATGTACAGATTGTGATCTGTAATTGACCATTGGTATATTGCTCTTTGAATATTTAATTGCTCTGATTTGTTTGAATCAAGCTGTAATGGTTTTTATTAACTGCACAATAAAGCTTACTACTACTACTAATATTGTATCCCTGTTTCTGTTTTGTTGTGAGACCTAGGCTGTATTGGCTGCTGGAGCAGTCAGAGCTAAAGCCTAATTATACATGATCACCTTTGCAGTTTCAAATTTTACCAGATATTTAAGCCTGGCTTCAGTGCAGGGCATCTGAGCAGAATATTTCAAGCAATGCTCACAACTTGGCTTTTACAGATGCATGGAGCTGGAAATAGCTTCACACCATTCATGGCAATTAATAAATAAATACGATTCATCCTCTGTGTGAAACACAAAATATTTCCCTCTGCACTCCCGCATTTCTGTGCCAGCCTGAAATATAAATTAAGAAAAACACGCCTCTAAATGGTTACACTAACAGGAATTGCAACCTAGTATGGTTAGGCATGTGCTGCAGAGATCAGATGAACGCTGCAGAGTCTGTAGAGTGAGAGAGTGTGTGACTCGCCTGACTGCTGACAGTTAATAAGCGCCTGGGAATGTGTCTTCCAATGTGAGCGCTTTGCCGGTTCACTTCATATTAAGCCGCAACATGTCTTGGGGCGGAAGTTCTTCGACTGGCCTGGATAGGGGGGGCCAGCCTGGGCAAGTCGGTTATGGGCTCTGTCTGAGTGGACAGATAGTCACAGGCAGCAGCTCTCCTCTCCTCACTCAGGACCAAGGCCGGCTGCAATGGAGCTTTTATTATTTTGCATGCTTTGTCTGGTAACTTCCAGTGTCAGCAAGAGACCAGAGGAAATTAGGGTGACAACCTGGCTTGGAGGCAAATTCCAGATAGGACTGTAAACAAATTCTGCTAGAAGAATCAAAATTTGAAACAAAAAAATCAGGACAAAAGGTCAGTTTTACAGACGCATTCAAGGAGAGGCCACACCCCCCTACTTTATCAGAGCATCTGTTTACTATTTTCTACATGGCCCTGTTTATTCGCTATGCTCAGTATGGGATTGCCTCTAGATGTGCTACACTCAGGTGGCACATTAAGTCCTCATTCAATAGTAAATTAACACCCCAGAGCACAATGTCAAGAGAATCACTTCTACCCAAATTTATCCAAACTTTCTTGGAGAGAAAGCAACAGCAAGATTGTGATTGTCTCTAAACATTTTAAAAACCACGGCAAACAGTTTAGGGAACATTAAGGTAAGTGACTTTTTACCTTCTGCAAGTTTAGACAAAATGAAGAAAAACATCTTGCTCACCTCAACCTTCATTGGACGTTAAACCTAAAGAAATTACTGAGTTAATCACACCTTGTCTGTAGTCTCACCGCACTAGAGTGTGCGTCCAGGACTCTATATTTATCTCAGAGATGGGAGCCCAGAATACCAGACAAATAGAACTAAATAGCAGGATGAAATTGAGATCAGAGGGGAGATCCAGAGCAACTGATTCAACAGGTTGGAAGTGAAGAACAAGGTGGGACAATTCCTAAAACCAGACAAGCCGGGGCCTGCCATGAGTATTCGAAGCATTGTGCACCTGGGGAGTTGTCACCACAGAGAGGAGAGAAACAAAAAAGGACCTGTCAAGTCGTTGAACAAGCAGCACCCACCCACTCTGGCAAACGTTCCTGGTGCAATGGTCCACTGGTCATGCTTGTGGAGGGCGAGTAGGGGCTACTTGGAAGGTTGTGCCCTGGGCAATTGCCCACTCTGTCCATGTCCTAAAAGGGTTCTGCATCGAACCAAGGCTGAACCAGTGACCTGACTCATCCCTAAGTGCCAAGGTACATGCAGAATCTTAAAAATATTTGGGGTATAAATTACACAAGCAAAATGAAAGAACATTATAAAGATTTTAAAATATAAAAAGTGTGTCTTTAACATATGGTAGCGTTTTCCCCTTAATATACAAGTGCACCCCAGATTGAACCGGAAAATCAGGTACAGGGCCCAGTTCCAGAAAGTGTGCAGCAATCAGCACACGATACCCCAGGGGGAGAACCACCTCACAGGCATAAAGGCAGTCACAAAGACCAGCTCAGTCCTCTCGACCCACCAAGGCGCCAGTTCCACGAATATGTAATGAGCAGGGGCAGGTTTCTCTTGGTGACCAAGCACTTGCCACCCAGGACGGACATAACTTAATGTCCAGGTGTCAGACCACAGACCACTCCAATGATAACAAGGCAGGCTCCCAAGACAGAAGCACAATGCCAAGAGGCGCCCCCAGCTCTTGCAGCAAGTACGGCCCCACTTCAATAGCATCTGCACACTCCAGCGGTTATAACATCCAGGGTGGGATGCACGGAGCCACTGCTGGTCAAAACGGCCTCCCCTTTATCCCAAGGGGAGGCAGCGCACTCTCGCAGCAGAATCTCTTGGGGCCTGGGCACTATCAGGCATCCAGCCCAGCCACCGCTACCTGCAACTGCGGAAGCAGGCAACTCCACAATGCCACTGCAGTCCTCTTCAGCTCCAGTGGAGACCATCGCAAACCCTCACAGCAGCCTCAAGGGTCTCCAAAGGCTCCAGGCCGTAGTCAATATGGCAGTACAGGGTGCAGTCACTGCATCGCAGCACAGTTTCAGAGGGTGGCTAGCAGCACTCCACGGTCACCAGTGAGGGCCCAGCCACACACAATGCGGCCACACCAGCATCAGCCAACAGGATCCCTCCGCAGGCAGCGCTTCTTTCCTGCCCACAGACAGCCAAAAACAGCCCCAGGAAACTGGCCCGCCACACTGCTCACTCCTCGTCTCTGCTGGTAACTTGGAAGCTCCAGGGCATAAGGATTCGTAAGGATAAAGGATGGACTCACCAGGAGCGGCGAGCTCTACGTCCTGTCGGCCATCTTACCAGGCCACGCCCTAAAGTCGCATTTAAATTAATTCTTAAGTGGGTTGACACACAATATGCTGTTAGTGTGCCAAGATTATCCGCACACATTAAACAAGGAATGTGGGTCACTGCCATTTTTTGGGAAAAGAAATTTGAATTATTTAAAATTGTGGGAAGATCTGTCACTTACAAGCTAAAAAGAATCAGGGCTAACACACATTATTAGCCCAGGCCATTGCTTATTTCTGTCTTTTTGTTTAAGCAGACAACGGATCCATCTCCATTTGGGTCCAATATAAACTATACAATGCTTGAATCTAGGACAATAAGCTCCCCGGGAAATTCCAGGTGAGTAGTTTGCCCCAGAGATCCCCTCTACCAATATGTCAAAGGCAATAAGAAGTTTGTGAAGCAAGTGCACAGTCCCTGATTTATTTAAGGGACCTTTTTATTATAGCCCAAAGGGCAAAACAATTAGAGTGTCTTGCCCGAAAGCCACCCTGTTCAATAAAGTAGTAGATTTTTTTCTGTAACCCAAACTTCAACACTATTAGTATTTTGTCAAAGATTTTAGCGGACACATCTAAAAGACTAATTAACCAGTAATTTGCAGTGACTCTACCTTCCTTCAGTAATGGTTTTATTACCGAGCCCTTACATGACTCGGAGATAATATCAGTTTCTACTATCCATCTACGTAGAAACTCCAAGTTTTCTGCCTAACACATACAATTGCTGTAATGTTATCAGTGCCAGCAGCCTTACTTAGCTTCCACTCAGCTATTGTATTTTAAATGTGCTCCTTGGTAAATAATTCAAGCATGTTGGTGTCAACACTATGCTTATTTGCTTAAACCTCTATTAAGGGAAAAAATACATGTTATGTAAATCTAAGACCTGGTCCTCTTCTGATACAAAGGAAGGAACTACTGCATGTGCATCATCTATATTGTTTACCAGTCACCCCTACTTGAAAATCTTCCAACATTTCATTCCATTATTTATTACAAAACTCACTCTCTTTCTTCTGATGAGATACCTATATTGAATGGACAACCCCATGATCTGCGTACAGTTTACCTCTTAACAGTCTCCTAAAAGAATGTTGTAATTTCCTCAGCACTTTCTTATCCTCTCTACACTCTTCGTGTAACCACCCCTGATTATATTTACTGGTTATTCCTCATTTTTACTGCTGACAACAGAAATTTCTGAAGACATTTGAATATGTTCTCTATTAATGAGGCAAACTAGTATAATTTATTTGGAAAATAAATTAAATTATTGCCCAGAGCATGGGATAATTGAACTTCTTTTAGCACCTGTAATTGATTTGGACCTAGATGGATGCTCAAAATCCATCTACAGAATTGAAACCTTTTCGGTTAAAAATGCTTCCTTTAACATAAGAGTTCCTTGTAAAACCCAAAGACCACCTCCTTCACAATCACAATGCATTATATTAAAATCACAAAATGGGTTAAATGTATCGCAGGGGACAAAAACCATAGTCAAATGAATAGTGATGAGTGCCAAACCTAAAAGTCGAACTAGCTGATTAACATGGGCAGACCGACCATTTGAGCGTATTAAGCCACTTCTGCTCAACCAATCCCAAATAATGCTAGACTCAATTGAGGATGCAACAGCAGAAAAGTTAGTGAGAGGGATATTATACAACTCAAGGATATAATTTAATATATTATCTACTGTATGATCAATTTTTTTGTTAAAATACCCTGCTATGATCACAATATACTCTCTGTATTCAATTGTTAACATAGACAATTTTAATTCAAATGTTTTCAGGAATTCTATTAGGTTTGACTTTATATCCTCATGGAGATATACATTAGCTAAGATTAACATTTCAGTTTGATTTTGTTTTACCTGATTTTCAACCACTCATATTTGTGCCCACATACTTCCACTTTCTATCCTTCTTACCTTTCTTATTATGCCTGTGTATATCAACGTTAAAAGGCCTCCACATAATCAACCCTCTCCCCTAACATTTACGGGTTTACATATTGATACAATACCTTCAATATTCGGGTTCTCTTCGAGCTAAATCTCATGCAGGAGGATAACATGGTATACATTTAAAAAAGTTGCTGAGAAAATGAGTAAAATAGAGTGCGATATAACACGTTGTCAGTTGTCCATGTCTGAATGTCTTTATTGTTCCAATTGTCTCTTCAAGTCAAAGTCTGAAGACAATCACACTATTTCAACTCTTCCTTTTTCATAATATCCACACACGTGAATGTAATGTTTACTTCAATACTACCACAGCCAACACCTGTTTCACAACAAAATGGCTATTTCACGCTGTTAAATTAGAAAAAACGTATTGTAGTGACAGCAGCTTATGATAAACATTACTTCATCCATACCATAAAACAATTTACTCAACAAATTAAATATGGATTAAATCTTTTATACAATGATGTTGTGTTAATTACTCTGAATGATCCCAAAATTAACACCTACATTTTAATGCATCCTAGGAAATGAAAATGTAATATTGTACAGGGGCATCAGTTATTGATAATACAGATACACATCACATTTCGATTAATGGTATGTATTGAATTTAGGCATTAATAATACCCGTCCAAAATTACAGATTCATGTGCGCTTTCAGTAAACTTAAAATAATATTTCAAAAGTGCTTCTTATGGAACCGATTCACCCTCATTTGACAAATACCTCAAATATAAATAAATACGTTCATTCAGTGTGAACATAGTTTAGGAAAATAAGTCTTTGGTGAGTTATAGAGCTCTGTAGCATGGTGGAAGTTCAAAATAAATCTTAGCAATGGTCCAAACCATATTTCATAATTCAGTGCAGTAAAATAAAGAATTTTAGAGCTATATAACACAGTGGAAGGAGCTAGTCAGGTTCAAAAATTATTTTACAAGTATCCAAATTAGTTCTCTTAAAATATGGCTCAGAGAACTACTGGCATGAACCATTCTTTCTTCTCTTCCCTGCCACTTTTTGCACAGAGGCTCTTTTTTTCAATTGTATTTGCCCCTGCTAATGCAATTTCCTTTGATTTCACCAATAGGACAGATTAAAGTTTGAGGAGAGGGTCAATTACCCACTATTATAAATTGCAAGCTAACCACCATTGGCCGGTAAGAGATATGTTCCGTCCCGTTTCCTCCTAAATATTTATTAGATAAATAATCTAAGGCGATATTGACATCTGAAACATGGTCTTCTACCAAATGTCCTGACAAAACATTATGCAAGTTTTCTAGAGTCTCGTTTACTGGTCTTATTAAAGTAAGTAAGCAAATGTTCACCTTTTGTAATTCCCCAGTTATATTTTGCAGTGGAAATTTGTGGGTCTGTTGATTTTTATTTAGTACTGATGATTTTTATAAAGTACAACCAGCACTTCTAAAATACTTTTTAGAGTGACTTGCATAAGCAATATTACACTCAATGCGGCAGAGGACATTGTTGGATTTATATTTTCACCTGTTGACAAGAAGGAGGAAGAGATTTCTTCGCCAAAGCCATTGCAGCTTAGTGTGGCATCTACAATAATTTCATGTGCTTCGAACATCAGTTACTACTTCTTTTCTTATGCCTGAGCCTATCGAGTCAGTGATATCCATACTGTTTCGTCCCCCTAAATCAACACTTGCTTTCGCTGGATTATCTACTGGGATACTTTGCTGGATTGTCTTTCCATCTTTGGCTGAGAGGAAATGCTTGGACACAAAGTTTCTTATGAAACTTGATACAGGAGATCTAATATCTTTCTTTTAGGATTGAGCTGGTTTTTTTTCAAGATTTATCTTCCTTATTCACCTGAGAGACTTGTAAATCCCTATACATTGCTTGGGAATGTTTCCTTTTCCCTTAGACTCAATACAAACCTCATTAGACCTTAATATTTGTGTGGCCATTTGCGATTGCTCCATTTGTCAAACACCTATTTAAAGGTCAGTCAGTCAGTCAGAAAACTTTATTCGGCAACTTAATGCCATAAAAGTGCACATATAAGACAAGGAAAAATACATTTACATTTCATTTGCCTTTTCCTTAGGAGAAAGCCTTATAATTAAAATGAAAAACGAACACCACATCCATAATAGCAATCAGCGGCCAAATTTCTAAAATACTTATGATGCAAAGACCTATTTAAAGGTCATTAATAATCTACTCTGATAACACTGACATGTAGCACTTGACAGTGGAAGGATTATACCAGAGCATTCATAGGGCTACAAGCCGAATGGGTGCCACCTTCACTTCAAATTTGCACCCCACCCTCTGACCAAAATGACCAACTACCCCCGCTTTGAAGCCAATAAGGGTGGCTACTCATCCTAAAAAGCCAATGCATGGTATGGTTGACTGCAAAGTCGGGAATAAAGAAGTCTACACACCAGGGGCACGAGCACACCAGCATCTTCTGTGGCCCTATTGTCTCATATAAACTTTAACTAATGACCAGCTCTCCTCTGAAGGGTGCAGGCCCCTCTACTCCATCAGATCTCCAAAAAGGTATGACAAATGGATGCACCACCACACTCCCTGCCACACCAAATATTTACCTCAACATATTCCCTTAAGTGAACGACAATCTCTATCTCCGATGGCTTTCTGCCATATGCTACGGGGAGGCAGCCTATATAAACTAGAGAGGACCCAAATCCCTTCTTACGCTCCACAGCGATGTCAAATTGTTAGTGACACTGACATGCAAAGGGTTGTTAAACTAGCAGATTACAGCAAACAGCACAGTGATTATCTAGGGATTTCTGTCAGGAACCACCTAAAAAATGACATTGACCAGGTTAATGATAAAAGGCAATGCACTTGCACTCACATAAGGACACCCCTGGGCATCCCAAAAAACAACACAATACCTCTCTTACGGTCTGGTCTGAGGTTGGTCACTGTCTATCTCTGCCACTGAGTAGCTGGATCAATACTGCACCTGCAGCAGACGAGGGATGAGAACAGTACAGGTGGATGGGAGAGAATGGTGTTTCCCCTCCTTGGAGATCACCACTTCCCGGGTCTTTGCCCCCACAGGCCTCCAGGGCCCAGCACAGCATTGAGCAAATTTTCAGCCACAACCACCAGCAACTCCTGCCCCTGTCATGTGACCATAAGCCCTATGGCAGAGCAATTGATTCAGTGCAGTCTACAATGTACTTTAACTAAAGCAAAAGATCATATTGTATTAAAAATAAATATTGCCATTGCATTTCATGATGTCTTAGCTTCTTGCCCATGACAATTTTCAGCTTTTCTTAATTGATATAACTGTTATTCTTTTAAGAGGCCACTCTCAAAATGTCCAAGGATTTCAAGTTCCTTCACTTTATTACGCCTAACAATTTTTATACAACTCCTGTTTGTAGGATTACCAATCATAATGTGAAATTGGACATGAAACAAATGTCCTGACTGCATTCATGCTTGGAGAGATTACGTTGCAAAATGTGCTCGACGTTGCAAAACTTCAGTCAGGGAATCCCATAGACTGTCATTGCTGAATCTCCTTGATGTTAAATTCCGTATGGAAAGATTTTTTCTTTAAAGTCACCAGGTTGCACTTCTTACTGCAGCTTTTTCCACATTCTGTGCAGTGGTAGGGTTTCTCAGCAGCATGGATCATCCGATCTGTGAACAGTTTGCTTGTCTGAGTGAAGCTTTCTCCAAAGTTTGTGCCCAAACAGGGATTCTCAGCAGTGTGGATTTTTCTCATATTTCCCACACTAAATCCGCCTTGACTAAGTATGTATCCTCCAATGCTGGAACAGACCTTCCTTTGAGTGAAGTTTTTCCCACATTCTGTAACTTTATATAGTTTCTCCACTGTATGGATTATTGATATCTTAACAGTGTGCTATTCATATTGAACATTTTCCACATTCTGTTCACCTATAGAGTTTTTAGTGTGGATTCTTTGATGACATAACATATTTTTCTTAAGAGTGAAGTTGTAGGCTAAACGTAATATTGCAAGGAGTTGGGGAGCGCAGGTGCCACCGCAGCTCATTGATTGGAAGCGGGACCTGGATTGGTGCCAACGGGCCGAAGAGATGGTGTATAAGAGCAGGGGTGCGCCAAAAAATGGGGAAAAGTGTGGGGGCCCTGGAAGAGATACAGAGGCCCTGGGCCGTCAGAGGAGGGGTGTTGAGATGGATCATAGTTGGGCTAGAGAGTGGTCTCCCCGGATCTTTGTCCCTGCTGAGAGTTGTCACACGATGTTTTGTACAATTGTCACACCACAGATGTACTGGCATAATATATGTTCTTCTGAGCTGTGTTAATAAAAAAAAAAAGATTAAAAAAAAAAAAAAAGAGTGAAGTTGTAGGGTTTTCACCAGTATGGATTCTCAGATGCTGCACCAGGTTGTACTTCACACTGAATCTTTTCCCTCATTCTGTACACTGAAAGGGATTCTCACCAGTATGGATTCTCTGATGTACGAGCAGAGCGCTTTTTTGAGTGAAGTTTTTCCCACATTCTGTACACTGAAATGGTTGCTCACCAGTATGGCTTCTCTGATGCTCCACCATGTTGTACTTCACACTGAATCTTTTCCCACATTCTGTACACTGATAGGGTTTCTCACCAGTATGGATTCTCTGATGTACCAACAAATTGTATCTTTTAACACAGCTTTTCCCACATTACGTAGATTGGTAGGGATTCTCACCCGTATGAATTTTCTGATGTGCCAAAAGCCTTTCCTTCTGAGTAAAACGTTTCCCACATTCTGTACACTGAAAGGGTTTCTCACCAGTATGGATTCTCTGGTGTGACAACAGTGTGCTCTTTATACGGAAGCCTTCCCCACATTTTGTACACTGAAATGGTTTCTCATCGGTATGGATTCTCTGATGCCTTAGCATATTTTTCTTTAAACTGAATCTTTTCCCACATTGTGTACACTGAAAGGGTTTCTCACCAGTATGTATTCTCTGATGTACGAGCAGTGAGCTTGTCAGAGTGAAGCTTCTGTCACATTCTGTACACTGATAGGGTTTCTCACCAGTATGGATTCTCTGATGTACGAGCAGTGCACTTGTCTGAGCAAAAGCTTCTCCTACATTCTGTGCACTGAAATAGTTTCTCACCTGTATGGATTCTCTGATGCTTTACCAGCCTGCGCTGCTCACAGAAGCTTTTTCCACATTCAGTGCAGTTATAGGGGTTCTCACCCGTATGGATTCTCTGATGGTGCACCAGGTTGTACTTCACACTGAAGCATCTCCCACATTCTGTACACGGAAAGGGTTTCTCACCAGTATGGATTCTCTGATGCTGCACCAGGTTGTACTTCACACTGAAGTGTCTCCCACATTCTGTACACTGAATGGGTTTCTCGCCAGTATGGATTCTCTGATGTACCAACAAATGGGATCTTTTAATACAACTTCTCCCACATTCTGTACACTGATAGGGTTTCTCACCAGTATGGATTCTCTGATGTACAAAAAGCCTTTTCTTCTGAGTAAAGCTTTTTCCACATTCTGTACATTGATAGGGATTCTCACCAGTATGGATTCTCTGGTGTGACAACAGTGTGCTCTTTATACGGAAGCGTTCTCCACATTCTGTACATTGAAAGGGCTTTTCACCAGTATGGATTCTTTGATGATCCACCAGGTGGCCCTTCACACTGAAGCCTTTGTCACATTCAGCACAGTGGTAGGGTTTCTCACCAGTATGGATTCTCTTATGTACAAGCAGTGCAATTTTCTGAGTGAAGCTTTTCACACATTCTGTACACTGATAGGGTTTCTCATCAGTATGGATTCTCTGATGTGCGATCAGTGTGCTTTTCTGAGTGAAGCTTTTCCCACATTCTGTACACTGATAGGGTTTCTCACCAGTATGGATTCTCTGATGTACAAGCAGTGCACTTGTCCAAGTGAAGCTTTTCCCACATTCTGTACACTGATAGGGTTTCTCACCAGTATGGATTCTCTGATGTCCAAGCAGTCCACTTGTCCGAGTGAAGCTTTTCCCACATTCTGTACATTGAAAGGGTTTCTCACCAGCATGGATATGTTGATGCTTCACCAGCCTATGCTGCTCACTGAAGCTTTTTCCACATTCATTGCAGTTGTAGGGTTTATCACCAGTGAGGATTCTTTGGTGACTTAACATATTTGTCTTACGAGTAAAGCCTGTCCACATTCAGTACAGATAAGGTTTCTCACCAGTATGGATTCTCTGATGTAACAGTGTGCTCTTCACAGCAAAGTGTTTCTCACTGATAAGGTTTCTCACCTCAATTAATTTTCTGATGCTCTCTTTGTCTCAGTTAAACTTTTCCCACATTCCATACACTGGTAGGACATAACCCTCAGAACAAACATCTTGATGCCTGTGCAGCAAAGTGCCCGTAGTGCCGCTTTTCTCATGTTAACCACACTGCTATGTCTCCCATATACACATTCTATTGTAATTCACCCGATTTCTTTGGTGAGTCAAGCTCTTCTAATCCTCCTTACAATGGTATAGTTTCTCCAGAGTATGGATATTCCAATGCTTGTCCTAATTTGACATTAGAATGAAAATGATGAGACACTCTGCACACCTCTATGCTTCAGTCTCATATGGATCATCTGACGCATGTACAGATATGAGCTTTGAGTGAGGATTTTCTCCGACTCTGTACACAAATATGGATAATTGCCAGAACAAAACCTCTGAGGTACACATCGATGCAAGCTCTAAGCAAATACTTCTCACTCCGTGGACTGATAAAGATTATTTAGGCTATGGAGCTTCAAACTGTCCATAAAGATGAGCTCTGTATGAAGCTCTTGCTCAAGCTAGTTCACTGTTTTCCCCAGAATGTATTGTAGAGTGTGTATACAGATCAAGCTTCCAAGTGGATGTTTTCCCAGACTCTTCACACCGATACGGTTTTTTCTTCTGGTAATGCTGCTCAGGAGTTTCTTGGTACTGGGGACCTGCAGGTATGTTCATCTGCTCCTTTGATTCTGTGAATGAGAAACAAATGTCTGTGAGGTTGTCACAGCCAGGTGGCTAAAAGACAGAAAAGTGGAATGCGGAAGGAGTTACTGTGAAGAGACGAGAGGTTTTGAATGAGAAATCTGCACAACATATACTGAGGTCTGAAGTCACAGTCACACCCTAAAAGTAAAATATAGTGTCTTGCTGTAACTTGCGAACTAGCCAGTTAGGTGGGCACTGCCGCCAATCATAATTTCTGATCAAAACAGCCCAGTTTCGAGGTACAGCCTCTTGAAGTCTTGTGCCCTTTGAACATGACTCATAATTGGTTTTCAGATCAACTCCAGCACCAGTAATCTCTCCTAACTTGACAACTGACTGTAAGGACCAGTTGACTCTGAGGGGTCCCTCCTTTTACTCAGACCCCAAGCAGCAGACCACTGAAAGCACAGTTTGAAGGAAGCCAGGCTCTGGTCGACTTTATGAACTACCATTCCATAAAGCAATGAATATTTGATAATTTTTCTGAGCACATTAGCAGTGCTTCAAATCCATCAACAAAGCTATCTCATATCATTCCAAAACTACAATATACTAAGACAAGTCAGTCCTCTCCTACGCCATCAGAGCTGCTATGTGAGAATATTTCATTCAATTCCGAAAACAACATTTCAAAAACCCAGTCATTTCTCCCCTTGTAATCCTGGATGATTATGTAAGACGAGCCTCACCTACGAACATTCTATTAAAATTTGAGCCAATGGCAGAGGTCTCGCTTATGGTCTTTAGCCTCCAGTCTCTATTAAGGACTTCATCCCAGTAAACATTATGAAACACCTGAATCCTTTTTGTTCCTCAAACAAGAGCTGCTTTTATTACTGCAGAGTTGCTAGCACAGCGACACACACTTGGGAACAAACTCACCACAAAGGGCTTATAATCAGAATAATTGGCACCCTAATTCTCTACTACTTCAAATACTGAATACTGAAGAAGCTAACCCATCGAAGCTAGAGTCACCTTCAAGATGCTAACTCACGCTCACAAGGCCCTCCATGACACCGGACCAGCATACCTGAACAGCCGACTCAAATTCCACGCACCTCAAAGGACCCTACGATCAGCCCAGCTCTCCTACGCCGTGGTCCCCCGCACCAGAAAGACCAGATCGGGAGGCCGCTCCTTCTCCTTCCTCGTGGCCAAAGCCTGGAAAGACCTTCCGCTCCACCTCAGACAGATACCATCGCTCCCCATCTTCACAAGAAACCTCAAAACCTGGCTCTTCGACAGACCCCCTCCTTGATGGACTAGAACCTGCGACCCCCTCCACCCCCCCACCCCCCAGCGCCTTGAGACCCTTACGGGTGAGTAATCATGCTTAACAAACACATGATTGATTGATTGGAATACTCTACTGGGCCACTGTCAAATGGGGGTTTTCCTGGATTAACTGGGTGAACCTGGTTCCAGGCGGACCACATGAAGCTTCTAAATATAAGAAAATGACCTCAACTTAGAGTTCCCAATACAAAGGGGGTAGCACAAGAGGTCAGACCCACAGCGGGAGGAAACTCCTACTTTCATTGAATTATACTGTTTTAATGTCCTTTGTGAATATCATTATTCAAGTCACTGCTGCTACCTTTCTGCAGAGGGAGTAGCCTTCTTCCTCTGGGAGCCACGAGGGGAGAACATTTCTATAAGCAGCACCTGATGCAATCGTTTTTTAGGTCTCGCCTACGCAGCGCGCATGCGCTGCGTAGGCAAAAAGACCTTTTGGAATCGCTTCGGCTTTTCAGCCAAAAACGTGTACGCGTTCCATTGCCTTCAATGGCAACGCTTGCACGTTTGGCGATTCACTTGCGGGAGCGAGCAGCGCCATATGGTAGCAATTATCACTCCTGGCGCCGCTCGCTCCCGCAAGGGAAACGCTTTCACTTTTGCCAACAGTTTTTTTTTTTTTACTTGAGGCGCGCACGCTTGTTCTGAGAAGCAGCGGATAGCAATCTGTGCGGTCCCTCATCCCTTTGGGGCCATTCTACCTGTCCCTATCCTGAATCGTACAAAAGAAGTGTGACCTGTGGTCATCTCTCGTAGTGTTTTTAAGCTGAGGTGCCTCCACCATACCCTGTGTTGCTACAGGGTGAGTCGACAGGATGACCCACCGCGCCATACCGGTAAAACTCATGAGACGGGGCACATAAACAACAACCCATTGCTAGTGTGATATAATCAAACCTGCACTTAAGGCATAAACAGTGAAACTCAGTTCAACACAATGAACAGTCACCAGACAACTTCAGAGGAAATCTGCAAAATGTATTCAGTACCAAAACCCTTGGATTTAGCAAGAATGAAATAAATGAATGACAGCTGATATTAGGGTGAAGTGCCATAAAACAGAACAAGGTTTAATTGAATGATGAAAACACATTTTTAAAGGGGTGCAATCCTTGGACTGTGATGGAAAAACAAAGGTTATCGTGAAACACAGATGTGGACTATTGGAACAAACTAACTTTATCAGTCAATGAATATGTGCACATATTGTGGTAGATTAACACCTTAGCCTCCAAGCTCTTCCAGGATGAGATTAACTTTTAGGTCCTTTGAACAGGCTTGAGCGACACAGCAAAATGCTATGTGCTAAATATACGGGGAGATGCAGAGGCTCCAAAGTGTCAGAAAATGTGGAGAATATTAGGTCTGAGTGTGGCTCAAAGAAATATTGTCAAAGCATGGGGTGCAGGGAGTCTGCCTGAGGTAAAACTATGCAAATGAGATATGGGTTGTTGCATGCCTGCTGAGAAAGTAATTTACAAACGTACGGGCAGCCCCAAGAAATGGGAGAAAATCTGGCACAGGTAAGGCGCACTCCATGGTATGGCCACAGAAAGCAACGAATCATCAGATGCCACTGAAGCCCTTGTACGTCCACAGGAAACAGGCTACAGATGGGGAAGGGCAAAACTGGGAGGTTAAGGGCAGGGCTGCTGGAATTATGCGATTATGCCGCCACGGCGTTTTTGGCGTATTTGTCGATTTATCACATAATCCATAATTTGCTGCACAATCTGCAGATCATAACTAAAAAAAGTTTTGTTTCTAGCTCAAACGGTTTAAATGTTATTAAAAAAGCAGCAACGTGTTGCGGAGTGGGAGGCCCTTGGCAAGCATTGACTGGTCACCTTTCTGTTGCTTATAGCTATAATTTGGTGTTAAACTGGTACTAATGAGGTGAAACCAATGCCCAGCCAGTATAAACAAGTGTAAAAATTACATATTAATGAAGTAATACTATCACATAAAGTGCCTCATTACGACGTATAATTTTCCTTTTGCTGCTACATAATTTACTCAACTCTGCTGCATAAACGTGCCGTTCCCTGGCGCAGACTTCCAGCGCCCCTGGATAAGCGCCAGTGGGACATACACATCCAGGGAGTGAAAATGCATTTGTTGTGTGAGACATTAAACAGTAATCGCTTTTTCTTAAGAAAAAATATTTTAAAACTATTTTTTAGGGCCTTTAGCCTCTGTTTAGATGGCACATGTGGCTTAATCACAGTTTTAAAGTTCCCCGACGCTGGTAAATGCGCGTGTCTGGAAAAGGCATATCGCTCCGCCTCCCGCATGAGAAGACAAGTTCCCACAGTCTACCTTTGGTGTGATCAGGTTTATCACCCCTGGGCCCAGCTGCAGTTATGAGTTTCTGGATTCACGACTCCATTGGCCTGCTGTCAGCTCCAGACTTTGCTTTCTGATAGCCACACTCAAAATCTTCTTCCCTCCTGTGCTGACATTAGCTTGAACGCCAGCTTCATACAGACTCTCCCTCACCAAATATCCTTTTCTTGTTGGTGAGTAGCGATCCCCACGATATGGGTCTCTTTTAAATGCATGGTCTGACCAGGGTAGAATAGTGCTCTGTACACTGAACCTCCTGAAAATGTGCGGGCGCCTTTTAAACTGATAACCGCATGCTGGGAATAGTGTTGTTTGGCATGTATGCATTGTTCAATGGTGTTCTGTCCTCATTTTTGAAATAGGATCAAGTAAATAACCTGATTGTGTAAAGTGGTCGCCCACTGCCTGAATACCAGAGTATAGCAATAGGACTGTTCTGTGCCGTCTGGCTGCCCTGCACACCACACGTGAGGCACTGTTCTCATAGCCTTATGACGACAGCACTGCACTCGGTGCAACACATGCTTGCACAACTCACCATGATTGGCCTCTCCGAGATCCAATGACATCTACACCACTCTGTACATACGGAGGAAGGTGCCACTCTCACTGGCACATTTGTGCAGGCCCAGCTAAGATTTCATAACTGCATGCCCTCCACTGTACACCCAAAGTAGCATTGGTCTCACTATGTCACGTAAAAGGCAAGCCTTAATCTTAAACAGACACACACTGACGCACATACTTTGGGGCATGCACTTCGATCGCCAGCACATCTAATTAATGGTTGTTGGCTATACCACTACCATGCAGACTCTGGAAGGACGGCTTTTGAACAGAAAACTACCATGAGTCAGAAATCTATGCAACCGCTTTCTAAGTGCACGTCATTGAATGCCTGCCACATCTCAGTGCCTAGCAGCACTGCTCTATGCACAAAGCTTCTGTGTTAAAGAACAATCGATGTTGTAGCACCCAGTATAATGTGCTGCATTGCTAAATACTTATAAGGTCCCAAAGGCGAGACCTATTGGCTATGCCAATGCTTGTTTAGTCTGGAGGGAACTGCACCAATTTCCATCTAATTTGCCATTTTGTGTGTTCCAGGAAAAGCCTATTTATTATGGTGCAAGAGTGTTGAAGATGGTTTAGTTCTGGCTTTATTATTTGTATGCAGTCTAAAAAGTGCCTTTTTGCTTCACTATTGTGTTGCTTATTCAATCCTCCGACACACACGTTTCACCAACTGAGATTCACTAGACTTTAAAAAGCAATTAAAAGAACAGTACGGATTTAGGACCTCCATCCTGTGCGTCATTACATCAGCCACATTTGGCAATTGATTAATCCAGATCAGGCGCTCACTTAGTCCTTCACATCAATCATTCACCTTACAGACCCAACGCTCACCCACATCCTTTTTTTTTTTTTTAAAGTTTTTTTATTTTTAGCACAGCAGCTTATCCAAAAAACATACAGATATTATCTGAGACATATACAAACTTCACAGTGCAAAAAACAATGGAGAGAGACATAAAACAAAAAGAAGAAAATGACATCTACAACACAGAACATTATTAATGCATCATTAATCATCCTTATTCAGATACCTATTAAAAAAGAAAAAGAAAAAAAAGGAAACGAAGGACAGACCCAAGCTATCCGCTGAGACAGTCATTACTGCTGGTTTTCCTTCCATCTATAAATGGGCCCCCAAATACGTTTGCCAAGCAATCTCTCCTTTTTCCCCTTTCTCTCATAGATCCCCTTCTCGAGATTGTAGGTAGACAGCAACCTGGCAAGCCATTGTTGGAACGTTGGAGCTGCTTTATCCAGCCAGTCTGTGGCAATACAAATGCGCAGTACTGACATGGCCACAAAGAGAAAACATTGAAATGGATTTTGTCTGTCCTCACTATTTATCCCCAGCAAAATTATAGAAGGAGTAAGACAGACTTTAATTTCTAGTGTTCTATCCAAAAATAGTTCAATCGCTTTCCTAAAAGTTTGCAATTGAGGGCATGACTCAAACATATGTATTATTTCAGCGTCCATACTGTCGCACCGAGGGCATCTAGTTCCCGTCTGCCCCCCCCCCATTGCGCAATCCTTGCAGGAGTATAATACAAGGAAAAGATTGTTTTGTACTGGTAAGCTTGGAGCCCTGCAGAGCATAGAACGGTTTGGCCTAATTCTAAAGAAGCTCTAAAGCTATCCTGATCTACGCCAAGTTTATCTACCCATTTCTTCTCGTATTTTTCAAGATCATCATATTTAAATAAAGAGAGCTCAGCATATATCTTCCGAATAGTGCAGTCTTTCCCTTCTCTAATAACATCCATACTTTTATTTTGACTAAATCCACAGGGCCCCCCTTTTTCCCACCTATAAAACTACGAATTTGAAGATACTTAAAACAAATGATTTTACTAATACCATAGCTATTCTGTATGTCTATAAACTGCCGAATTCCATGTGGCCCCATTAAATCACCCAATCTCTGGATCCCACGCATTTCCCATTCCGCCATTATAGAATCTGAGAAAATTTCCCCAGGAAAAGTGGGGTTCCTAAAGAGTTGAGTATAACCGTTTAGTCTACCAAGACCAGTTTTTTTACGAAATGCTGTCCAGATCTTGTATGCAGCCATCAGGGTCTTAAACCTAGTTCTTTTAAAATAACTAGGCTCAGTGAATTTCAAAAGACAGTTCTCAGCATCTTCTCCCACCAAAATTGAATACATTTTGATTGATCCAGACTTGACCCAGGGATCAGTCGCATCTCCCCCGATTAGCCCGCTCATATACTGAAAGGCTGCCGCCCAGTGATACATTCTAAAATCTGGAACAGCCCATCCTCCCCTTTCCCTTGGCAAAGACATAAATCACAGTGCCCTCCTAGTTTTCCCATGTGCCCAAATAAACCTATTAACCATGTGCTCCAGTGCAGAAAACCATTCTTTCTCAAATTCAAGTGGTATAGCCCTAAAAAGATACAAAATTTTTGGCAAAAGACCATTTTCACCACATTACACTGCCCAACTAGCGACAGATGTAAATTGTGGATTCTATCAAAATCCTTTTTAGCTTTGGTAATTATTGGCTCAATATTTCTATCTACAGTCTTCCCCAGATCTGCTGATATATTTATCCCCAGATAGACAGCTGAGTCAGTTAATCGTGTATCATCACACACAGCCCCCGTATTCTTGACTATCTGAGTCTTAGACCTATTTAAGGCATACCCTGATATGAGGCCAAAAGTTTGAGCTTCTGTCTCAATTACAGCTAGGGCGTCTTCCGGGCTTGGAGCGACCAATGCGATGTCATCTGCATATGCCAAGGTTTTATATTCTAGGCCATGATATCTTATAGGGACAATGCCTCCGTTTGCCTCCAGCTTCCGAATTAGGGGATCAATGTATATCGCAAAGAGCAATGGCGAACATGGGCAGCCCTGCCGTGTACCGCGCTTGATTGTTAACGATGCCGTGTATCCTCCATTCACTCTAAGACGGGCTGTCGGATCTTTATAGAGCCTGGATTGCTCTGACATAGCCCCCCCAAAAACCAAACCGCTTCATAGCTGCCCAGAGATAGTCCCAGGAGACCCGGTCAAATGCCTTTTCAGCATCCATTAGCATGACCGCCATAGGATCCCCTGAGACTTCAGCAGCGTCAAAGAGAGTTACAACCCTGCGGACATGCTGCGTTGTTCCTCTCCCTGGAATAAAGCCATGATGAGTGGGGTTGACCATCTTACCGATGATGTTACTTAGCCTGGTCGCCAGAGTTTTAGAATTTTTTTTAGCATCACAGTTCATTAGTGTTATCGGCCTGTAAGACCCTGGTTCTCTGGATGGTTTCCCCTTTTTCAGAAAGATTACTATGTCTGCCCCTACCCATGACTCTGGAACGGAGTTACCCGACTGGGCCTGAAGTACTGTTTTGACTAAATCAAGTCCGATTATCTCCAAAAAGACTTTATAAAATTGTAAAGGGATCTGATCGGGTCCGGCTGCCTTGCCCGAGGGGAGGCTGCCTAAAGCGGCATAGATCTCTTCCGCAGTCAGTGGGGTTTCCAGTACCTCCCTGTCTTCATCAGTGATAGACTGTATAAGAGTTTCATTAAGATACCTTTGAATTTCAAGAGGATCCTTCGCCTGCTCTTCATTGTATAATTTACCGTAGAACTGCCTAAATATCTCTCAGATCCCTCCTGGATCGTCAACTATATTCCCATTTCCATCCGATATCTCCCTAATCTCCCCAGTTGTAGTTTTCTGTCTCAAGCGCACCGCTAGTGTATGCCCGATCCGTTCACTGAGCTCATAACATTGCTCCTTTCTTGCAAGGAAAGTTGCTGCTACCTTGGTGGCTATAACCTCCTGAGCTTCAGATTTGACTAAGGCCAATCTAAGCAAGATATCATCAAGCGATGTACCCATAGCAATTGCAACATTCAGCTCCTCCTCTATATCCATTATTACCTGACATAACTTTTTCTCTAACTGTGTCTCTCGTTTCTGTCTATGCTGGCTATAGCTCAGCGTCTCCCCGCGTATCCCAGCTTTAAATGCATCCCAGACTACCCCTGGGCTGGTGCTTCCTCTATTGATATCCCAGAAGCCCACAATCCATTCTTTCATATGTTCATACCCTTTGCAAAGGTTAACTGGTCACCGTTCTGTTGCTTATGGCTATGTGTAGGTGTGAAACTGGTACTAATGAAGTGCAACCTATGCTCAGACAGTGTTAATAAGTGTGAAAATGACAAAATAACAAATCAACACTATCAGAAAATATGCCACATAACGCTGCATAATTTGTCTTTTCTTGGCGGATAATTTAATCAAACCTGCCGCATAATTTGGCCCTCTCCTGAGTATTTCTCAGTCCTCCAGCATGGCTCATAACAACTGGATACTTGCTCACCAGCTCTAATAGTGCCAGATACCACAGACTCGCGAAAGCAGCGCTAAGTGGTTCAGAAACACGCAAAAGCAGCGCTAGCCAATCTGGAATGATCATCCACTGCACATAAAGGCCCAGTACACTTCTGCTATATCTCACTCTCTTTAATCATCTGAGTTTAGAATGAGCCACCACAGATCCCTACTACATGCTAAAATGCCAGACAGGGGGCAGGTAGCACGAATACTCTAAAGCTAAACCCGGCCTCCTGATATGCTACAGACTCATCCTATCTTCGGAAGAAATGCAACGAATTTAAACGAAGCAGAGCATTATTTATATAATTGGCGAACATCAACACCCAAGAAGAAAACAAGGCTGAAAAAGGAACGAATCGTGCTTTCAGCATCTCACCTTCTAAAAGAAGCAACATACAAGTAACTCTCTCAAAATAAGAAACCAAAGAGCTACATGTATTTTAATTGTCCCTTGGAAAACAAGTGGTGAATCCATGTTATCTGAGATAATAATTGGAGTCGGATCATTAAAGTCTTTCCTGCCATTAACCTCAGATGATCTACAAACAGTAGAAGGAAAACTCAACAACAGTGAAAATAGAATAAATGAAATTCATACAAAATAGAACATTTAAACAGTTTTCATCTGGAGGGCAAGAACTTAAATTAAAAGTCCACAAGTTCTGTCAAGCCTAGAAAGACTAACAGAAGGGAAAAAGGAGAAACAACGTGAGCATATACTGCATACCTTGAGGAAGAGAAAAGGGGGAGGCAATCTCCATTCTAACCAGCTTGTTAGCTAAACTACTTGTTATCTTAATAGACCTTCTCAATATTCCATTCACCCACCGACAAGGCCCTCAAATCCATATTCCAATAACCCAAACTCTAGGGGCATAATTATAACCCAGGACCACAGGTTAAGAACCACTGATGTAGAATATACCCAATCCTCCATGATTCTGTAAGCAGCAAGTAAAACAAGAGAACATCACCTGAGGTGTCCAACAAATCTACCGGTGCCACAAAAAAGATGTAGACTTACAATGAAACACTATCACATCAAATATGGCATTATCCAACATTTTGACTTCTGTGGACCACCCTTTCTGAATCATTATTGGAATTCAGAGAGAAAGAAATTAATCTAAGAAAGTCCATACTCAAACTTCCTTGTACTGGGAGGAGATTTTAACATGTACATCATGGGTACTCACAAAAATTCTGTAGGGGGCCAAAATTACAGTGTGGTTTGTGGCCAAAGGTGGCACCGGTAGGGGTGGTGTCAGTGGGGGGTGGGGTCAGTGGGATAGGGGACGGGGCTGGAGTAAAAAAAATCAAACCTGTTTCAAAACATTAGAGAATGCGACAACGCTGTATTTCAAAAGCAGATGTAACTACAAAGAGCACATTTTGATAATACATTTTTATTAGCAGACAATAGCAATCTTAAGAGGCATTGCATAGCTTCGTACACACTTTGACCCCAATTCCATCACACTCTCTCTCTCTCTCTCTCTCTCTCTCTCTCTCTCTCTCTCTCTCTCAGTCAGTCAGTCTCTCTCAGTCAGTCAGTCAGTCTTTCTCTCAGTCAGTCTCTCTCTCTCGCTCTGTCAGTCAGTCAGTCTCTCTCAGTCAGTCTGTCTCTCTCTGTCTGTCTCTCTGTCTGTCTCTCTCTCTGTCAGTCAGTCTCTCTCTCTGTCAGTCAGTCTTTCTCTGTCAGTCAGTCTCTCTCTCTCTGTCGGTCAGTCAGTCAGTCAGTCTCTCCTTCTCAGTCGGTCAGTCAGTCTCTCTCTCTGTCAGTCTCTCTCTCAGTCAGTCAGTCTCTCTCAGTCAGTCAGTCTCTCTCTCAGTCAGTCTCTCTGTTATATTTCGTATCAATACCCTAATATAGGTCCAGGGAACATCGTACACTTTCCCTACATCAGCTCCCGTTATTTCATATGAACGAGCCTTATAAGGACATAACTCCAAATAAGGACAGAATGCCTTATACGGACATCACGCCTTATAAGGACTGCAGCCTTTTATGGACTAAACCTTTCACCTAGTTCCATGCCGAGGGTGGGTTTTCCCCAATCGATGTTGCTAAGACGTCATCCTTAGCACATGTGAATAATTGATGAGTACATTCTCCAGAGGATATACTTCACCTCTCCCATCGACGCACAAGGTTTAATCCCCAACATCATCCTCATACTGAACAATGGGTAACATACGTACATAGACTGTATAAATACAGCACCTCTTGCTATAAGAAGGCAGGAGGGACCCGAGACTTCACGGCTGACACACTGACCAGAGACGCTGCAGCTCCGGCATGCCATCGCTCCAGCTCACAGTGGTCTGACGATCCCTTGCGGGGTGTCCAGCTCAAGTCCAGGACGAAGTCCCACACTCTCACTATTCAGGTATGGGGTTTTGACTAAATCCTAGTGGGATTCTTGGCTCTTAGGGGCTCTTAGGCTTAGGCTATATAGCACCTACTCACATGCTAGGTACACATAGGTACATCTAGTCAGGCATCTTAGGAGTACTCACTTCATTTTATAAATGCATTTCTTATTTATGTATGTGTTCATGACTATTGAAAAATGGTAGAACAATACTATTCCTTTTTATTCACTGTACTGCTGGTTCTATATCTCTGCTACTGTGTTACAGTTGTAACAGCGCACATATTCTACATGAGAAGAACTACTGTACAATAAATTCTTATTGTAAGCACGTTCGACTGTTTCTTCTCCATATCTCTCTGAGAGCAAAAACAAGCAAGCACGAGTGACTGGGTGAAAAGTAATATATTGTTTCCACAAGCCTGAGGTTATTGTGTTCTAAGGTTGCCAAAAACGAATCTCTCTGATAGCAGGAGATTCTAGTGGCACTGCGAGCTAGCTAATGCAAACCATAGGCTAATATATGCGGCGGGGTGTACAGAGTAATGTCTGCCACCAGACCCACAGTATGTGTTATCCGTAAACGTCGTAGGTCCTGCATGACAGGGTACTTTTGGGACTACACTACATGGCGCCCAATCTGGTATAATAAAGGCGCACTTACTCCACAGTAGAATCTGAGTAGCTCAGTTGTGCTTCTTCTTATTATCAGAGACCCTACTTACAAAACCCAGAGACGTCTGGAGTAAGTGGGCAAAACTCCACCACAGCTGAGTAGGTGAGATATCCTATGTATTGGCTGTAGGTTAAATCAAGCTTGGAAGGAAAATTTCCCAAAATTGTGCATAAAACCTTTGCATAAAACCTTTTCCATAACTTCCTTAGGCAATTGGCCTTTGTTCAAAACACAATGGTTGAAGAGGGAGATTTAGACATTCTAGCCCGAGGACTTAATCAGTCTGGTGAGGAAGATGCAAATGCAATACATATTGCACCCAAAGTAAGACAAACCTTAACAGTTAAACTACTCAAACATGGGTTACCACCCAGAGGAGGTGTAGAAATATTCGTGATAGAGGCACACAAAGTTTTCAAAACAGAGGTATTCTACTCATGGGTTATATTCCCAGCAGCTGATGCTGTAACAAAAACTTTTCATTATTACTTACATGATGACATTCCAGCTGTCTACACTCCTTTTGAGGAGACTGAGATTCCGCTTATGTTCCAGGAACATATTTTCTGGTTTAATGGCGCCCTACCCCACATAAGAACAAGAGCAAGGCTTGGTCCTTTAGGGATTCCAGGAGCAACACGGCCGATATTAGCGACCTATGCACCACATCCAGACATTGACACAATGACACAGGATGAACTACTTGTTCAACACACAGAATTGATAAAACTCTACAGAAACATGACACACTTTGTCTTGAGGACACTCGCGGTCCAACCTACAGTAATTACACCGACTGTAGCTCCTACACAGAGCTCAGGGACTAAAATTACTCCACAAACATTACACGCGGTAATGGGCAAAGTGCCCACAAAACGTGAACAAATTCCTTTCTGGGTAGCTCAAAAAATAACCCAGTTAGAAGCAGTTTTTCCAAATACAACACCATTTGAAAAACAGAGAATGTTAACAATCTGTTTGCCCATGGGGATTACACCACAGTTAGAGGATTGCACCTCTTGGGGTACAGTCTTTGCAGCCATATATACCAGAACTCATGGTATACCTTCACTAGCAGTAGTGCCAGATGTATTAAGACAAATACAAAACGACTATGGAGCAGAACCTGCCCATAACCTAGGGATGAAGTTATTAAATAACTACGAACAGGTTTCAACCATAATACTAGCTAACATCAAAGGGAAAACAGCATCGGTGGCAATCCGCCAACGCCTAAGGGAGTTCTCTCCACTAGAACAAGAGAACAAACTACCCAAAATAATTGAAACTGCATTCGCAGAATTAGGCAGGGATAGTTTGGGGAAAAGCTTTAAAATCTCAACTACAGGGCAGTCCTGAAAAGGACACTTTTAAACAGACACCTACTTCTTCTAAAAAGAAGTGGGATAACAAAAAAGACAACTCTAAAGAGAAAAGATCTCAATCCCGAGGTAGGTCTCCTCAACAGGAGCCCTCTGAACAGAGGTACAACCTTAGGAACAGGGATAATATTAGGAAACCTGAAAGGTATTAGGATACTGATACCCATTCCTCTCGTTCCTTCCAGGGCTCGAAGAAAGGCTCAGAAAGAGAAGGACGGTCAGAACACAGAGAGGAGCGCACACAGTCCAGAGACAAGCAGCGCACTCAAGACTTTACTTCTAAAAAAGAAGAGAAGCAGAATCCAAAACCTCAATTTAAGAAAAAGAAAGTTTCTGGTCTGAAGATCAGACATGCCCAGAATTCTGAGGACACAACTTCTGAATGAGGAATGGGCTCTGACGATGCTAGACAGCACGGCAGAAGTAATAATAGCTCGCCGGAACCTGAAGGAATTTCTGGTGACAGCGGACTTGAATGATTACATCATGGTGGAGACACCAGGCACCAGGGTGAGAGTCCCACATAGGTTATATGAAGTAACACTCTGGCTGGAGGGGGACAAGCCCAGGAAAGTAAAACTCTTTTTTGGAAGAACTTATCATCTGGTTATTACATCCTGTTAGCAGAACAAGATTGGCCACCTGCATTCGTTATGGAGTGCCCCAGGGGAGAAAGTGTAATTTTTGCTGCATTTTCCAACTACGTTCCTGTTCACTTAAAACATGCTTATGCACAGGAGTGGGCAGTAGGCCAAGCTCCAGCACTGTACAAAAATCACGCAGGGTGGGATGAGAACTCAACCTACCATGTGATCCCGTTAAAAGTTTCACCAAATGCTCAGACGCAATAACCAATAAAGCAAGAAGCTAAAAAACAGGTCAGGGAGAACTTAGATCAACTTGAATACCAGGGGGTCATTCAAAAATGTATCTCTCCAATGAACAATCCTTTGTTTCCCGTCTCTAAACCTGACAATACATATCGTCTAGTTTTAGATTACAGACATTTAAACTCATGCACAAAGACATTTTCTGTCCAAAATGCTCACAGTGCCGCATTAATGAATAACATTGTGCGCAAAAAATACAAAACCAAACTGGATATCTCAAATGGATTTTTCTGCCAAAATATAGTGCCTGAAAGCAGGTATCTGACCGTCTTCAGTGCGTTAGGGTCCCAGCGACAATTTTGTCGTTTGGCACAAGGGTATAAAAACAGCCCAGGAGTATTTTCAGCAAGAGTAACAGAGTTACTTCACAAATTTGATGAAGAAGCGTTGTCATATGTGGATGATATTTATCTGACTCACGACGACCTGATGAGGCACTTGACCAGGGTAAGCACCATTATTATGGGATTTGCCACAGAGGACTATAAGTTCAACTTTAAAAAGTCGAAAATACGCCACCTCAATGTCCTATTTTTGGGATATGAGCTGTCAAGTGAAGGCAAAAGTCTGGCAGCTAACTTTTTAGAAAAGTGTGCGCTGCTCCAGCCTCCAAAATCATTAAAAAATTTACAATCAATACTGGGGTTCCTAAATTTCGGCAGAACATACATTTTAGATTACGCACAAAGGGTAAAACCTTTCTATGAATTAATTAAACCTGACTTTTCAGCCAGAGATTGGACACAAGAACATACTAAAATTCTTCATTTAATCCAGGAAGACATGATTGCTTCAAAACACTTACAGACACACGTAAACATACGCCACTTAGTGATCCGAATAATTGCGGGTCAATGCGGGTACACATATTTGACCTTTAATGAGGGAGAAACTGTACCAATCGCATACAAATCACACCTGTACACAAATGCAGAAATGCGTTTCACTTCTACAGAAAAAATCCTGACAGCTGTTCAGACAGCTGTAGCAAGAGAAAGAGCACTGGCTCAGGGGAAACGCATTATTGTCGTAACTCCAGTAGCAGCTTTAGAAGCTGTTACAAAGGCCAGCATCCCAAATGCGAAAGCGTTACATCCCAGGTGGATACAGTGGGCAAATTCTCTAACTGCAACAGACGTTGAATACAGATTTGATCCCAGTTTAAAAACTCAGGCACTGACGGATCTGCGCAACCAGCCATAGGGAGTAAGCAACAATATTTTTCAGCGTGTGCAATCGTAAAAGGTCGCATGCATAATGGCAAGTTCCATCCAAGTTGCACAAAAACGCAATCTCTAGGAGACTGCACGGCTCAGTTGGCAGAATTAAAAGCACTGATACTTGCACTAAAAAATACGGATCACGAATTCCCCACATTAATCGTGTGTGATTCTCTTTATTGTGTACAGTCGTACAATGAGTACCTACAACATTGGGAGCAGAACGGGTTTAAAGATGCAAAAGGTGGCACAATAAAGCACAAAATGCTATGGGAACAGGTAGCGGAATTGAAATCCGAACTACCAAGGACTGACGTGATCTATACACTGAGTCATTAACGTGATGGCGTGCACGTTGAAGGGAATTCATTGGCTGATGAAGCCGCAAAAGGGGCTGTTCGCACAGCTTCCGTATCTGCGCTGACTTATTCAAAAACGAGAATAGACGGAGATATAATGGTAGCTGTCATTTCATCCCGAAAAGGCAGCACAGCAATACCTAAAAAATTTCCACTCAAATACTCCTATAAATTAGATGCACAAAACATTCCATATGCTCAGATTCCTGGAGTGGGGGATAGAGTTATACCAAATATGGATCGTAGGCAAGGGTTAATACTAGCCGCACACGAGGGTTTGGGCTCTGCGCACACAGGCGTTGCTGCGACTATTTCTTTACTGAAACAGCGCTATTGGTGGCCAGGGTTGTCCAAGCAAACTAAAGACTCTGGGGCCGATTCCGATCTCGGCCGGTAGGGCTCCGAATCGGATTCGGCTTTACCGGATCCGATTCGGAGCCCTGTTTCCCGACCGATTCGTACGTGCGTCCGGGCGAGCGAGTACGATGCAAAATCTCCGATTGACTCGTTCGCGAGACCCAACCGCACCGACCGACTCGTTCGTGAAAGCCGACCGCTCCGACCGACTCGCACAGACACGACTCGCACCGCGCAATGGAGACGTTCCCCGGCCGGGTAAGTACGATGCGCGCCTCGAGCAGTCCGACCGACTCGCGCTGTCCGGCTCAAAAGAGCAGTCAGAGCCGCACCGAATCGAGTCCGATAGCATGCGTGCGCATCGTACTCGTTCGGTCGGACTGCCAGGGTCCGATTCGGTCGGAAATCTCTCCGGATCCGGCTCGGTCGGAGAGATTTCCGGCCCGAATCGGAATCGGCCCCTATGTCTTGAAATGCGACATCTGCCAGCAGATGAAAGGCTCCACCGTCGCACGCCCGGCACAGACGCCATTACTAAAATCAGACAAACCTCTCGCATGTGTATACTTGGACCACTGCGGCCCCTTACAAATGGACGGGGATTACAGGTATACAATGGTTACAGTAGATTCATGCTCGAGATTCCTATGGGTTTTGCCTCAGCGTTCTGCTGACGCTCGAACTGTTATAAAAGATTTGCGAGTCTTTATCGGTACATACGCAGTTAGCACGTTACACTCTGACCGCGGCCCTGCGTTTAGCTCTCGGGCTTACAAAGAGGCCATGGAAGGAATGGGCGTAGCATTGCCATTCTCATCTCCGTATCATCCTGAGGGAAATTCTGTTGTGGAGAGAAAAACCGTGACTTAAAGCAATCTTTAACAGCTAGGGTATTAGGCAAGGGCGGCAGTTGGGTCACACACCTGTATGGGGTTCAGCGGGCATTAAATAACCAGCCAAGAAGCTCTCTAGGGGGAGTCACTCCATATGAGGTCCTCTTTGGGACACAAATGTGGGTACCTGATCTTGATTGTGAAGGCGCAGTGGCGGAAGAAAAACCATTTGATATCCATGATCGTTTGGCTGTTTTACAGGATCTGAATGAATCCAGGACAAAACAAAGCAATGTCCATCTAAAGCAGACCGCCACTGAAGAAGTCAAGGTAGTCACGGCAAGACCTGTCTGGATCCCAACAGTCGGGGATCTGGTCAGAGAGAAAATTGCGGACAAAAAGGAATTTGGACCTTCTTACAGAAAACCTGTACCAGTCCTTGCAGTACACGGAACAAGAACTGTGTTACTCCCGCCTCTTGCTGGAAAAAAGGAGAAAAGATTTGTCTCAATTGACTTAATCAAACCACACTATGTGGCCGATACTAAATAGTAGGCCTAGTGGACTTCGATGTAGCAGACGCCCTCCTCTAGCTACAATCCAAGAAGTTCAAACAGAAAGACTCATCACGTTTGAAGAGACACCTGTAAGGAATGAAGGACTAAGCAACAATGCTATGGAACTTGTTCCACTTGAACAAAACATTCAAATTCAAAATGAAAATCAAACTAATTCACAAATTGCAATTAGACCAAACACTGATGTCTACATCAACATGCCTCGTCGAGAGGAAAAGGGCATTTCAACCAATCCTGATGCAATTCAAACAATTGATCGAACTGCTTCTGGCTATTTCATTAACTTTGATACGTTTTCACTGGATCCAAGCGAGCCGGAAACGACGCTTGGATCCACCAACACCATTCAAGCAAGAATTAAAGAACTTTCTTATCTCTCTTCAAAAGACATACCTGGTATCACCTTGGATTGAACTCTGGGTAATTTCTGGGATAATGTTTTTTCTTTTATGGCTAGGTTTAGTATTTACTTTTAGTATGCTTATTAATGGACATTATCTTCAACAAGATTCCACAGCCCAAAAGGTCAACATCCTCCTGAAGCCACACACATCGTCACATCGTGAACAAAGAGACTTGTCATCAGTGAACATCACAGTTGTTCCTTTACCAGATGGTATAGTATGGGACAAGGTTGATTTTAACATATTCGGACCGACCGAACTTTTAAAAATGAATCATGTATTTAAAATCTCATTAAGTGATTTCATTACCTCCAGTACATTTTCTGATGATTGAGACAGTGAAACAGTTAATAACATGTTGTCTGATCTAGAAAAAACTGCTGCATTTTCTAATAATGAAATGTTAGAGGGTTCATCAGGCTATGACAAATTGTACTGTTACCAACATTATGGTCATCATTTCCTGCACAAATCCATTTCACCTAGGAATGTATTTGAATATAATCAGTGGGAACATTGCCCAACACCACAGAAGAGTAGCTCACAAACATTTGCACAAATATTTGCATACTTTTCAGGGTTTAACATCACAGATCCAGCCTCATTTTATTATAGGGTTGCACCAACATCAGCACTGAAAATCATGCTAACGAACACTAAACAGATTTACTCTGCTTCCTTTTTGGCCCAATTGTCTGAACAGGGTTTCGACCTATGGCAAGACGAAATTGACACAAAATCAATTTGGGGTTCAAGGGACTGGCAAATCCAGGGTACGGACTACGGAGGCACTATTTAGAGCATGCCTCATTCCACAGCAGATGATCTTTTTAAATGATACTGTGCAACAGACATCCTGTCTTGGAATAGCCAAGATAAAGGAACTGAACACTCCAAAGTTTCCAACACCAAAACATGGGTGGCAGAATTCTTCTACATAGGAAGGAGCAACACTTGATGACATACTAAAGTACAATAGAACAGATCCCAATTGGAAGGAGTGGGCGGTTTGGGCCTTAGACACCAACACTTGTCATAAACGGTTCCTGCACATCACTGAGGGACTCAATATGCATAGGCCAGACCCACGTTATGTACAGAGAGAACATCCAGGGGTAGTGACATCCTATAGTGTTGGGAAGTTGTGCCTACAATGGCTAGAGACCTCAACACTTTCAGAAGTGAAACAACACTTATCTTTACTCACACAAGACATGGATCTTAGGGAGTTTTTACTAGGACCTAAGAAACAACGTCAGAAACGTTTCATATATGCAGGCATTTATGCTGCCCATAATGAAAACTGGAAAATTTCACAAATAGAAGCCGCAGAGAGCATACTGGAAATCGACCGTATTAACCTAGAAAAAGCTTTTGCTGTGGTGGATAATGGGTTAACAACTTTGACCTCCAGAGTATATTCATTGGGCAACATTGCATCTTCTGCTATTGACATAATGGAACAAGATTTAGCCATATTACAACACCAATCACAGTTACGTTCTATCATGTTATTGAGCTGGACGCTGCAATCTTTGCATGCAGGCCTTGTGCCTTGGTGTTTTATAAACAGTACGTCTCTGTTTTCAGAATACAATCTAACTGATACACAGATTGAAATGGCACAAAGGGGTGCTAAATATACAATGCTGCAAATTGAAAAACTGGACAGGCTACCATTTACAGTGGCTGAATTACCATCAAATGAGTGGCTGATCCACAGCCAAATCACTCTCCCGGTAACTACATTTCAGTTTCACTATTGCCTTGAGCAACGGCAGGCAGGCACATATGAAAAATTGGGTAAAGAATACATTAAGAAATCTTGGGATTTACCATATAAATTTCGGTGCCGGAGTGGGGATCGAGAAGTGTTTCTTAGTGGTACTAACTGCAAGAACGCTTTAAGCGGTTCTCTCATGTGCCAAGATATCGTTTTACACGGGGCCTGTAATGGTTCAGTTTCGAATCTGTCTTGCCACATGAAAGGAACACCAGCTGCCGTGATCATGCCAGTGTTCGAGTTACTGTCAAATGGGAGTTACTTGATGCTGAATGATCAAGGTTGCTGTGGCATGCTTCCAGGCATTGCCTATCTGGTCACCGTAAACACCAGGGTTACTTGCTGTATGCAAGTATTGTTTCCTCCGACAAATACAGTCAGGGGGGCGCTAGTATGGCCTTCACTGAATGTTTTGTTGATACAGTTTGATGCTTTAAGCAGAATGAAAGCCATGCTTTTACAGCAAACCGTGCGTCTGACCTCCGCTTGAGAAACCTTTGAACTTCAAGTTGCAAGGACCTCGACAGAGATACATGCGATAATTCAAACAAACTGCCCCTACATTTCGTAGAAATGGTGGGCTGTATCTTTAACATGTCTGATACGAGTGGCATTATTCACCTATTTAAGACCATAGGGTCCGGATTCCTTAGCACATTCCAGACTATCCTCTGAGTTATCCCTAACTTCATACACTCTGTATTTGGAAGCATTTTTGGGGGTCTACCTCTGATACTGCTCGCTGTAGCTGGAATCCTGATTATCGTCTACCTGCTGCGCAATGGACTGACCATCTGCCAGCGAGATTGCGAAAGCTCTCCTGGAAAGACATTACCGTGAGCGCATGATACAGCATTTTGGTACACCTCGCCTACGAGAACTAAGTGCTTCTTGGTTCCTATCCTTCAGACCAGTCTTTGAGGACTGCATCGTACCTGTCTTCCGATGCCTGTCCTGCGGAAGCGAATTCGAGTTAGACATCTGTCTGACACCTCTGACGGAGACGCCAGTGGACTTAGACTCCAGGCTGGAGCCCTTGGGGTCCCATGCACGCCTCTGTCCCCAGCGTATTCCCATCTTGACGCATGCCTTCCTTGAGGAGCCGCAGGTGCCTTTCACGACTGAATTAAATTTCAGCTCCAGCATTGACACCGAGGTTTCGAATCCGGTACCGGAAGCCTACACACCAGCTACTAGTAACGAGGAGTTACATCTATGCACAGTCACTTGACGTGCTAAGCGAGGTACTGCAATGTTTGTCCCCTGCAGTAGCAGGCTGCGATAATGTTATGTCTCCCAGCCAGGACTTCTAATCTGAATCTGGCTCACCGTGTGCTGGGAACGAATATGAAACTTTTTCTATTTCTATTTTTTGATTTCTAAAAATAACTTTTGCAAATTGACACTTTCTATCTCGAAGCATGGCCTTCTAAGTACGCTCCAAATAAGGACAGAATGCCTTATACGGACATCACGCCTTATAAGGACTGCAGCCTTTTATGGACTAAACCTTTCACCTAGTTCCATGCCGAGGGTGGTTTTTTCCCAATCGACATTGCTAAGACGTCATCCTTAGCACATATGAATAATTCAGGGGGTATACTTCACCTCTCCTATCGACGCACAAGGTTTAATCCCCAACGTCATCCTCATACTGAACAATGGGTAACACACGTACATAGACTGTATAAATACAGCACCTCTTGCTATCAGAAGGCAGGAGGGACCCGAGACTTCACGGCCGACACACTGACCAGAGACGCTGCAGCTCCGGCATGCCATCGCTCCAGCTCACAGTGGTCTGACGATCCCTTGCAGGGTGTCCAGCTCAAGTCCAGGATGAAGTCTCACACTCTCACTATTCAGGTATGGGGGTTTGACTAAAGCCTAGTGGGATTCTTGGCTCTTAGGGGCTCTTAGGCTTAGGCTAGATAGCACCTACTCACCTGCTAGGTTCACTTAGGTACATCTAGTCAGGCATCTTAGGAGTACGCACTTCATTTTATAAATGCATTTCTTATTTATGTATGTGTTCATGACTATTGAAAAATGGTAGAACAATACTATTCCTTTTTATTCACTGTACTGCTGGTTCTATATCTCTGCTACTGTGTTACAGTTGTAACAGCGCACATATTCTACATGAGAAGAACTACTGTACAATAAATTCTTATTGTAAGCACGTTCGACTGTTTCTTCTCCCTATCTCTCTGAGAGCAAAAACAAGCAAGCACGAGTGACTGGGTGAAAAGTAATGTATTGTTTCCACAAGTCTGAGGTTATTGTGTTCTAATGTTGCCAAAAAGTAACCTCTCTGATAGCAGGAGATTCTAGTGGCACTGCGAGCTAGCTAATGCAAACCATAAGCTAATATATGCGGCAGGTGTACAGAGTCAGTCTGCCACCAGAGTATATGTTATCCGTAAACGTTGTAGGTCCTGCATGACAGGGTACTCAGTCAGTGTCTCAGTCAGTCTCTCTCAGTCAGTCAGTCTCTCTCTGTCTCTCTCTATCAGTCAGTCTCTCTCTATCAGTCAGTCTCTCTCTTTCAGTCTCTCTCAGTCAGTCTCTCAGTCAGTCTCCCTCTTTATGTCAGTCAGTCTCTATCTTTCTCTTAGTCAGTCTCTCTCTCTCAGTAAGTGTCTCTCTCTCTCTCTCTCTCTCTCTCTGTCAGTCAGTCTCTGTCAGTCTGTCAGTATCTCTCTCTCTGTCAGTTAGTCTCTCTCAGTAGGTCAGTCTCTCTCTTTCTGTCAGTCAATCTCTCCCTCAGTCAGTCTCTCTCTCTCTTAGTCAGTCAGTCTCTCTCTCTCTTAGTCAGTCAGTCTCTCTCTCTCTGTCAGTCAGTCTCTCTCTCTCTGTCAGTCAGTCTCTCCCTCTCTCTCTCTCAGTCTCTCTCTCTCTGTCAGTCAGTCTCCCTCAGTCAGTCAGTCTCTCTCTCTCTCTGTCAGTCAGTCTCTCAGTCTGTCAGTCAGTCTCTCTGTCAGTCAGTCAGTCAGTCGCTCTGTCAGTCAGTCAGTCTCTCAGTCAGTCAGTCTCTCTCTCTCTGTCAGTCTCTCACTCTCAGTCAGTCTCTCACTCTCAGTCAGTCTGTCTCTCTCTGCCTGTCTCTCTCTGCCTGTCTCTCTCTGCCTGTCTCTCTCTGTGTCTCTCTCTCTCAGTCAGTCTCTCTCTCTCACTGTCAGTCTCTCTCTCTCACTGTCAGTCTCTCTCTCTCTGTCAGTCAGTCTCTCAGTCAGTCTCTCTCTCTCTCTCAGTCAGTCACTCTCTCTGTCAGTTAGTCTCTCTCTCTCTCTGTCAGTCAGTCAGTCTCTCTCTATGTCAGTCTCTCTCTCTCTGTCAGTCAGTCTCCCTCAGTCAGTCAGTCTCTCTCTCTCTGTCAGTCAGTCAGTCTCTCTGTCAGTCAGTCAGTCTCTCAGTCAGTCAGTCTCTCAGTCAGTCAGTCTCTCTCTCTCTGTCAGTCTCTCTCTCTCTCAGTCTGTCTGTCTCTCTCTGTCTCTCTCTCTGTCAGTCTCTCTCTGTCAGTCTCTCTCTGTCAGTCTCTCTCTCTCCGTCAGTCTCTCTCTCTGTCAGTCTCTCTCTCTCTTTCAGTCAGGCATTCTCTATCTTCCTCAGTCAGTCAGTCTCTCTCTCCCTCAGTTAGTCAGTCTCTCTCTCTCTCTATCAGTCAGTGAGTCTCTCTCTCTCTCTCTCTGTCAGTCTCTCTCTCTCAGTTAGTCTCTCTCTCTGTTAGTCTCTCTCTCTTAGTCAGTCTCTCTCTCTCAGTCAGTCTCTCAGTCAGTCAGTATCTCAGTCTCTCTGTCAGTCAGTCTCTCTATCTACTCTCTCTCCACACTCTCTCTCTCTCCACTCACTCTCCACTCTCTCTCTCCACTGTCTCTCTCCCTCCACTCTCTCTCCCTCTCTCTCTCCCCTCTCTCTCTCTCTCTCCACTGTCTCTCTCCCTCCACTCTCTCTCTCACTCTCTCTCTCTCTCCACTCACTCTCTCTCCACTGTCTCTCTCTCTCTGCTTTCTCTCTCTATCCACTCTCTCTCTCTGTCTCTGGGGGCCATGGGTACATTACCTGCAAGGTCTGGGGGCTGCCAAGGAAGGCCTGCCGGGCCGCTGGCAGCCCGCAGGCCGTAGTATGAGTACCACGGACGTACATCAATGCTATCATGTACACAATATCTACTGTAATGTTCATCACAAACAAAAGATGTTTTTTGTAATGTTGACTCAAAGCAAAAACCTTGATGTATGGCGCACTGCCAATCTGACAAAGCAAGAAAACACCTTTGTCTCCAATGTTCATAATACACATGTGAGGATCAATTACGTCCAACATCAAAACACTTACTCAACATCCTCACTGATGTCAACTTTGGATCAATAATTGTATCAGGTCCCTGGTATTTGACAACACATCTGTCGCTGTTTACATCTCCAGTTGGCAGTTACACAAAAAATTGCTCAACAATCCACATATAGTTAATCATTTCAAACAATTCTGTAATTAATTCGTTAATATTAATGACAGACATATTTTCAAAAAAGACTATTTTAGGGTGCTCACAAAGCAACTCTTGGTAGAGAAAATACAGCGTTAGCCAACAAAACAAAGCTATAGACTACCAAAGGATCTGAAGCCCTACTAAAGAAAATTTAAAAAAACTAGAAAATTAGCACGTTAGGGACACTCACCATCCTACCTAGAAATAACTGCTGAAACTGAATTTAACAAGAAATGTACATATGTTGCTGACATCATCCTCCGCTGCATCAAATTGTGATGAAATATTGGTGGGAAAGGAGAAGGAAAACTCCTTGCCACCTACTGCAAAGTAAAGAAGGAAAAAAGCCAAATAATATCCCTTAAAAGATAAACAATGGGCTCTTAAATCTAAAGATAACAATATGATTACAATATTCAAAGATGTTTAAAGAAACCTTATATACCAGTGAAAAACAGACCACAGTAGAAGATTTCACGAAGTTTCTTTCACCTATCAGGAAGCAACAACAAGAAGTCAAAGATAACAGACTTCACACCTGCTGGACTTGTCCCTCTCTGCAAGGTCACCCCCAAACTTTTTGCTTTCACCCCTCCTGTTTTTTTAACCAGTTTGTGTTGGCTTTTAGGACTCCATGCACTTTACCACCGCTAACCAATGCAAAAGGGCTTGTGCTCCTCTTTTAAACATGATGAAATTGGCTTGCACCTAACTAGCACATTTAATTTACTTGTAAGTCTCTAGTAATGTCGTACTATATGTACATAGGGACTGTAAATTAAATGCAACAAGTGGGCATGCGGCGTCCACTGTGCCACCCACCAAAGTAGCCTTTAAAAACATGTCTCTGGCCGGTGCAGCTTAAAACTGCCATTTCGACCTGGCAAAATGAACATTTTGTCAGACCCATTCCTTCCTTTTAAAAACATACGCCATCCCTAGGGTGAGCCCTAAACAGCCCATAGAGCAGGGTGCACTGTATGTAAAAGGTAGGACATGTGTTTTTAAATGTTAAATGTCTTTGGTAGTGAAAAACCCCTATGTTCATTTTCACTACTTTAAAGCCCATCTTTCCCATTGGATAACATTGGGCTACAATATTACATTTTATAAGCGATAAGTTTATGCTGGGACACGTAGGAATATTGTGTTTACACTCTAATGAATTATAATTTAAAATCTTCTTTAATGGCAAAGTCAGATTTTAAGTCACAATTCTGAAAAGGCCACTTTAAAAAAGTTCTGAATTGCACTATATCCCAGTTGGTATAGTGTCTCCCCTTGGACTCCTTTTCGTCCCGAATTGGGGCTCAACAATTATAATGCGATTTCTAATAATACTCTTTTACAAACAATGAATAAATGTATGTTCAGATGATCAATAAACACAATTAGAACGGATCTTCTACCTATTTTTGTCTGGGTTTTTCAAGTCTACTCCTTCAGTCTCTTTGATGTTTCAGAGACTTGGAACCCACAGGGTGTTTTTAAAGAACCCTCACTCACCTACCTAGTATGGTCCCACCCTGGTTGACGAATGCTCCCAGAGTGTGCTGTGACACCTGATTACAGCGGAGGTGGTTGATTTGAGTGATCCAGTGACTGTGTATGTGTCTATGTGAGAAAATAATTACAATTGACTTCGGGAATCCCGCTTATCAGCAGCACTTTTATTTAGGGGGACTCTGTCAATATTAAAGCGGGTGGTGGATATATAGGGGATAATTGGTCCCATGTATCCTAAGTGTGTCCGACAGAGAACCTGTAAAACCACGTGACTGCTTTACCAGTTTCTTCTTAGAAATGAGGGAAGCCCTCTAATTACTAAGCTTCTTGATAAGTTGACGCTTCTTCAACACACGGGACAGGCTCTCTGATATAGGGACATTACCTTTTAGGGTGTTTAGGACGATTTTTTAAATGGCAGCCACTAAGTCGACTGAAGCCACGCACAGGATGGCCTTTCTTTGCTGGGGGCTAACTGTGACTAGCATTTTTAGGAGGGCGAAATTACGGTGCAGACGCGCAGACATCGTCAACACCTCATATTATAAGGCTTAGAGTGTAAATGTTACGAAAGTCTTTTTAATGATTCTGTTTATAGTCTTTGGGTCTGGTTTTAGGTGTGTAAGCGACGGGGAGTTCAGGTGGGAAAATACCAGCAGGTAGTCTGTAGTTTTCTATAGTATTGGGTTTTAATTCTGCCAGTAGGTAGCCGTATGGTTTCGTGGTAGCTTCATTAAAGGCTTCCATGAAAACCAGCATGTTTCCAGGGTACTTCTGTTTAGCTATAATAGATGTCTGCTGTTGGTCACAAGGGTTTTTAAATAAAAGAAGGTATAAGGCGTTGAGAGTTGTAGAATGAAAGCTCTTACCCTTGTAAAAGAAATTCTGCACCATGTAGCATATGCTTATATTGCAATGGTGTGAATATTGAGTAAAGGCTTTATCTAGCTAAAGGTGATTCCCGACCTTCGCGCATAAGATCGTCTACAATCACCATGTTTAGAAGGCCTGTAGGTAACAATGCATCATGGTTGAGATTATGAGATATGCCTTTTATAAATTTGTTGTGTGGGAGCCTTGGGGATAGTTCCGCATAAAGATCTTGCCAGCATGAATAAAGCCATACGATATTGTTAGGGGTTTGGGATAAAACCCAAAGAGCACTTTCCAATAGCTTCTTTATAAAATAACTTTTACCTCAATTTAAGGGACCTGCTAAAATGCAGGAGAACGGATGTTGCAATTTGGTGTCCAAAGTCGGGGATTCACTGCTCTAATGCCTTTTAATAACCGTACGATTGGGTTTTGTAGTCTTCAGTCAGGACTCCTTTATCAAACACTATGCATAAGGTTTTATACAACAGCTGGGTTGTAATTTCCCTCCGTTTTTTGGCCCAGACTATGCTAGGCTGTTTTACAACAATTGTTTTATCATTTTCATGGTCGCTCGAGGTAGCGTATTTGTTCACCAGATCCTTTAGACTGTCAAAATTGATTTTGATGGTGTTGTTAACATTTATGGTGATGCCTTTGACTTTCATACACACTGCATTGATAGATATAGGTCTTGGGTCCAGATGAGGTGAACTAGACTATGCATTCGGCCTTTCCTAGCTCGCTGGTCAAATCTCCTAGATAATCACCTAGTGGAGGGTCTTCATCCCCTGCTTTGTTCAGAAAAATAACAGTCAGTGTTGTGATACAAACACCTGTCCTGACGTTTATCCAATACCCTGTAAAGCTCTAAAGGAGCGTGAGTGGTTGTGAAACAGGCTATGAAGATGTTTATATTGTTACACGTTGCGGGGTACTCTTTTGTGTATTTCCAACACAGAGCTGTGGTCTCATCATAGATAAACTCACAACTGGACATGTCATAACATGGTGCCATAAAGATATTTAAACTGTTCGTCAGGATCTGTGACTATGGTCGTGTTTGAGAAGTTTGTACGCTGTGTGAATTTTCCCCATAAGGAATTGAGACAGAGCTTTGCTAGCTGGCGTCTGGCGGGGTTGACCTGAATGAACTCTGGTCTCAAGTTTATACCCTTGTGAGCATAGTATTCATAGATGCACTTTTGCTTAGAGGCCTCATTAATGCACCATTCTGGATACCCAGATGCCTTCTGTTTGTCTCTAAGAAATAGGTCGGTATCCTTTCTCTTTAGGAGCCGCTTGTACCTCGATGCTACACCAGGTCCCAGCGAGCATCCTTTGCTCGTTATTGTGCCTGCATTCGCTAGTCTCTTTACTTTCAGCGTATGTTCGACATAGGGGGAACATTAGCTTACCATCAACCCTGTGTGGTAGCACGAGGAAGTAAAACCTACGGGGTGGATAGATTTGGCATTTAACTAGCCCAAAGTATTCACCTATGGGTTTAATGTCCCTATATATGATGATGGGATGGCCTAAGATTTACAACTTCAGATTGTTCACAAACCGATACAGACTCGTAAAATCAGAGTAATGTATTTTCTCACCCTCACCCACGGCCCTGTACAACTGTATAGCATTTGTACAACCCCCAAATAAGGCGTTGTGGGGCTCCAAAGGTTCGGTTAACTCACGACTTTTAATGAAAGAGCCGAGTTCTGCATCTGAGGTTAACATTTCTATCCAATCATGCTCCCATAGGGATCTCAGAACAAAACCACAGTTTAACATTTTGAGCCTTCAGCAGAGTATGCTGGTGTAAGTGTTCAAATTTGGCAGCCAACAACTTAATAAACTCGCAGGGTCTGTAACAAGGAGTACAACTGTGGTAAAAGCACCAGTTGCATTTAAAAGCCGTTGGTTCGCTGTTAATTACAGCATACCCATCTAGGTAATAAGGCCCCAAACGGTATTCACCACCCTGCAAGGTGGTGCTGAATGAATGCTTTCCTTGCTAGAGACGTACATGAGCCATTGGATAGATGGGGTGGAATACTGCTTCTGTTTACTGTTATAGAGGTCGGGCGGTTCTAGAGATATGCTTTCAGGTTTTAAAAACATGTGTTTGTATTTAGACATACACATGGAAGTCAGCAAAATGTGTTTAAAAGAGTCGATGTATTCTATGGATTTTATCATCTTGGTTTAGTTGGGTTTCAAAACCCTTTTCTGTTTAGTCATTTCTACCACAACGTCTCTGAAGAAACTGCAAGCTTTTCACAAGATCATTATGTCTGCCTCACAGTATGCTTTCAACTCGGTTTCACTTATTTTCATGGTTTTCATCATACCACTGTTGAAACTCTCTCAGCAGGCATCATATGCTCTACACCATAGCTGTTTGGCGGAGGCATGAGGCCCTTATAATTCTGATTCAAGTGTTAAAAAGTGGGGGAAATAAACTTTACACCCTGGAAAACAAAAGGCTTTTGGCAACTTGCTCAATTTTATGGGCACAAAATTCAAGGTATCTATGAACCTTGTTTGTAAAGGCACAGCCATTAACAGCATCGGTCTGGAGCCCTGGATGAGGAGTTCTACAGGCATCTTTTCACAAATCGTATTTTGCAAAATAAAGAATGAGTCATAAGCTTTTGTGTTGTGAGCCCTCAGGGTGTATCCTTTGAATTTTGGCTGCATGAAAGTGTTGAGGAAATCGTTCATGAATGAATGGCCTTCAAACTCCCAGTTGTCATTGGAAGTTAGATGATGAGTGTAAATATAGTTAGGTTGGTGCACACCTGTCTCTTGGGTACACTCTATATTGAACACTATGCAGTCTTCTGTTTAGGTCTGGGGCCTCTATTTAACCATGTAACACACGTATTCTGTTCCCGTCTGGAAAGACACCTTACACCTAGTACATTTTATGCCTTTACAAACGTGATCGCTGGCTACGTAGCACCCACATTACCTACAGTTTGTTTTAAGGATGCACCGAACAAACCAGTTTTGTATGCTCAAGCAGTTTTGCGAGCAACAAAATAGATTACATGTGCAACATCTCACCACCTGATCGGCGACGCCGATGCAACCATCCCTTTGACACATTTTACAGTGCATTTCAAAATGGTGAGTTGACTGCGTGTTGTAAATATGGTTGCAACGGGCGCACACACACTTGGCTCCTAGAAAAACCCTTCAGGTTCAAGATGCCATAAAAGTGATTTTCATGATGGAGATTATGAACAGTGATGGAGCAGAGAAAATAAAATTTTTTAACCCCTAACAAATTTTATAAATAATTAATAAAATGTTCGTTTAAATGTATTAATAAACACTGTACGTGAGGGAAGGGTAACACGCAAGTATATGGACTGAATAATCTATTAACGAATGTCTGTGTGTCTAATTATAACATAAAAATAATTGCGTACTAAATTTATAATAAATGCATGATTTGTGCTTCATAGAATATAAACGTGTCGTTGCAAAAACTATAGTGATGGTAAGTAAGGAACAGCTTAAATGTTGCTTTCTGCTAGGTAATAACTAATTGGGGTACGTAGATGACGGGTGGGAAAGCGAAAAGGCTATGTTTCTCTATTTTAATTATGTTTTGTTTATTTCAAAATAGTGCTTCTAAGTATAAACGAGTGGCGATATAAAATGGCTGCCGGTTAATGAAGTGCGCATGTGCGGGGAAACGCGTGACAAGGGAGAAAAAGTTGGAGAAAAGCTAACCACGTGATGTTGCTGAGAGGCTAGGATGCGAGAATGGTCAAGGCTGATGTGACCTAATTGAACTGATAGTGTGCCGTGGTGATCAGCAAGGAACCGTGGGAAACCGTTTTAAGAGAAAGGACAATGCCTGCAGAGTTCTCGAATGTATCGAAAGAAGTTACAAATGTACTGATCGAAGCGGATGGAAACATGTCTTGAACTGTGAGAAAGGAAATGATCATATACATTCCAAAGGACCAGTTGGATCCGGGAGAACTTGATTAAAGAATGAATAGATGAAATGAATGGACCAATGAAAGAAAAGCGTGTTATTAAGGTTGCAACAATTAGTTAGCAAAGTTAGAATTAGGGTATAAGAGGGCCTACTCTTAATGGGAGGGGTACACAGTCGGAGTTGGAGAGTCGCAGTCAGAGTCGGTGTTGGTGTTGGTGGCTTCCAGTGCTTGATGGTCCAGATCGATCCATTTACTGAGCGGGAGATGCTGAAAGACTGTTAGATGAGACGGGTTGCAGGTAGCTGATGCTGACGAGCTGAAGGGTAAGGTAGAGGGAAGTGCTACTTTATCGGCGAGAGTTGATAATTCTGTGGTAGGGTAGAGGTAAGCGCTGCCTACTGGAAATACAGGATTCTTGTGTAAAAGGACAAAGCTGTCACTTTTGTTTAGCGAATCAGACTATGGAATTGTTTTAATTGTAATAACTAACGAAGAAAACAGTGAAAAGAAAATTGCTGATACATTTTTGTAAAGGAGGGGTAAAAGAGCAGGAGTGACATCGACAGTGCCGCGCTAGGATTGGATAGTGCGCTAGTCACGTGAACACAGAGTCAGGAGTGACGTAGAAAAGCGCCGCGCTAGGATAGGTTTGGTCCACGGACGAAGGGAATTGTTCTGATTGGTGCGTTAGTGTGAGTCGCGCTGTGATTGCTTAAAGTTCCGTACACAGAACAGTGTTGGTTTGAAGAGAAAAACCAATCGAAAACATGCCGTATTACGAGTATGAAAGGGAGAGAACGACATGGATGACAAAATTAAAGAATTTCTTTAAGAAAGACAAAAAGGTTGTGACTAGAGAGGGACAAGTAATTCCTCCGCCGAAATCAGCAGCTTCACATATGATGCTGAAATATGGATATCATACATGCATATGGTTGGAAAATTGGGCAAAGTATACGAAGAATGATGGTGCATTAGCTTTCCCTGAGAATGGTTCATTTAGTGTAGCGGTTTTGCGAAATTTGAGAGAAAAGATGACAAATCTAGAACCTAGACCTAGACCGACACAGTTTGAGGCATTGACGGAATGGGAGGATGAGATGTATGAGAGAGAGAGATTCAGAGGTTTAAGAGATCATGAGTTTATGCCTGGAAGAATGTGGGGAATAAATCATGAGGATAGAATAAAACGATGGAGATGTGCTAACATGACAGGAGGTTTGTTTCCGGCTTTTACAGTTGAGGAAGAGACTAAGAGAAAACGTACTGAGAAAAAGAAACATATGGAGAGGGAGAAATATATGCATGAGAGCGAAACGGATGATGAATTGCTGGAAGATATTTTAAATAGAAATCCACCTCCGTATCAGCAGAGTTCTACAGTGGTGACACCAAATGCGCCGCTAATAGAGACTATGCGAAATAAAAGTCCGGTAAAAAGAATTGAAATAAATAGGTCACAAGATCAACGCACTGGACTAGCTGATTTGACCTGAGGACTACACTGGCCATAATTCCTTGCTCCCAGGAGGGGTGGAGCATCGCTGCTACCAAGCGCTCAAAAGCGCCCATCACTACCGCGGCGCGGGACGCGCTGGACTAGCTGATTTGACCTGAGGACTACACTGGCCATAATTCCTTGCTCCCAGGAGGGGTGGAGCATCGCTGCTACCAAGCGCTCAAAAGCGCCCATCACTACCGCGGCGCGGGACGCGCTGGACTAGCTGATTTGACCTGAGGACTACACTGGCCATAATTCCTTGCTCCCAGGAGGGGTGGAGCATCGCTGCTACCAAGCGCTCAAAAGCGCCCATCACTACCGCGGCGCGGGACGCGCTGGACTAGCTGATTTGACCTGAGGACTACACTGGCCATAATTCCTTGCTCCCAGGAGGGGTGGAGCATCGCTGCTACCAAGCGCTCAAAGCGCCCATCACTACCGCGGCGCCGGACGCGCTGGACTAGCTGATTTGACCTGAGGACTACACTGGCCATAATTCCTTGCTCCCAGGAGGGGTGGAGCATCGCTGCTACCAAGCGCTCAAAAGCGCCCATAACTACCGCGGCGCGGGACGCGCGCGGGCCGTGCCCGGGCGAAGCCCGGGCCAAGGGCGGGCCCGTCCTTGCCCGTCATCGACAGGAAGAGGCAGGGCAGGGCGATCCCTCTTTTAAGTGTCACGCAAGAGTCTTATAGTCACGAACACAAGGTATTGCCTCCTCGGATTTTGGTTCTATGTTTGCTTTGGGACTATATTATTGGGTTTTATAAACATTCAAGACTTGTTGCTCCTTTAGTCGCCTTTAACTTGCAACCCTTATTTGGTTTGACATATTTACGGGTGATTATCGGGTAATTTGTATTGTTTCGTACTGTGGTTATTAAAGTAAATAGTTCTCTTACGTAAGGTATGGGCAAACGGAAAACCATGGAGTGCGCAGAAGTGGGCGGGATTGGGAGTCGTGGGCTAGGCAAGGGGAAAAAGGCCAAGAAATCCCGTAAACATGCCGCAAGCAATTGTGTTCTCGATAGAATTGACACACTAATTAATGAGTGCGAGACCATATTGGCGTCAGATCCTGTGGTTCCGCCTTGTAACAATAATACAAATCCCCCAGACCCACAATCCCCTGCCCGCCCGCTCACGGTTGCCCCCATGTTCCATAAACACGTTAGCAAACGTATCACTAATCTAAGCGCCAATAAGGGGTGTGATGCTGCTGGGGTCCAGGAGAAGGCTGTTCCTGATTCTGACGCACTTGTTTGTAAGCAAGCGATTCCAGAGATGCATACCATCCCATGCTCTAATAGATTTGCCCCACTCGCATCTTTTTCTGACGCAATAGGCGAGCAAGCAGTATCACTAAGTATATCGCAAGGAGGCGGCAATATTGAACAGCTATCTCCTGATACACTTGGGCCTATTGCTTTACTTAGGGCTGAGATTATAGCTTTAAAATGCTTGATTAACGAGCTTACACACCTGGTTAAAAGTCTACTTCCTTCTGTCCAATCTGTATCTCAGGAGCAGGCACCTGTACAAATTCTCACCCAAGTTGGCCCACCAAGCATTGTAGGGGACGACTTGGGGCAAAGTGCATCTATAGTCTTAGAAAACCCAGCAGGTCACAAGCTCTCTGGTCCAACATTGGCAAGAACTATAATTCCTGAATATAAGATAACCAACAAATCTTCCATCGTTCCATCTGTGCCCAATAAGGGCCAAACAGCCCTGGCGGGACCCTGCAAACTGAGAAACATCGCGAGGCCTGTGGAGGTCCCACCACAATCCCGACAAAAGAGAGATACATAACTATTGCCATCCCTGCAGGGCCCCAATATCTATATGATAAATGTACCTAAGCTTGGCCCACTTAATGATATGGAAAGTGTGGACTCTTTGACTAATAAGGTCATTCACTGGATACGCTATACAAGAGGTTGTCGCTCTGTGATCCGTGAAGACATCGCCCGGGCACGCAGACTTACTATTCCTGCCCAATGTTATGATTGTATTGAGCTTACCTTGTCAAACACGATTCTGGCTGAAAACCTTTTGGCTCTGGAATTTAGAACTAGCGCTCCAGCTAGTTCTGCCATACAGTTTAGGCGAGCTTTAGCACACCCAAGGGAAGGGTTGCAGTCCAGATTAGAGGGGGGTTCCACGCTCGAAAGAGTAGATTGACTGCATGATGAGTTTAGTTTCTCATCTCGGCATGAAACAACGGTCAGCCAACCCCCAGAATTGCATGTGCCCTTTGTTTTCCCCCCATGTAAAAGCTTACTTGGGGAAACTGGGGTGGGGGTGGTCCATCCTCCTCAGGGCTCGCAAGAGACTACCCCCGATACGCCTCCCGACCTTCAAACAACATCAGATCTTTTAGTTTCTTCCTGCTCTTCAATCCCAAATTGCACACATGAGGGGGCCTTGGCCTCACAGCAACAACAGCTAAAAATTTTATCATGGAATGTGGCAGGCTTATTAAACAAGTTATTGCTGCCGCATTGGAACCATTTTGTAGAAAGCTTTGATATTTGCTTATTTCAGGAGACGTGGAGCCTGGTTCCACTCTACAAATCAGGCTATGCTTGTTACTGCATCCCGGCCATTACAAAGGGGAGAGGGCGCCCGTCAGGAGGGTTGATTATTTGGGCGAGCATCTCTTTAGGTTGTCTTATCACCACATATCCGACTACAAGCCCTGACATTTTGAGATTATCTGCCAAAGGTCCCAGGGGAGGGGGTACATTGGAGCTGTTTAATGTCTATATAAGAGGAACAAAGGGAGGGCAACAATCTCCAATTGTCACGCTTTTAGACCACTCTCTATCCAGTTGTAAGCCTGAAGCAAAAATTATAGTAGCAGGAGACTTTAATTGTACCTTCGAGCCCTTGAGCTCAGAGGATATGCTGGAGTTAGAGGACGGTGACGCTAAATGGTCGGTCCCTACTCTTAATATTTCCCCTATTAAAAAGTGGTCACCACTTGCAATTCAATTGAATGCACTGACCATCGAACATGGTCTTAGAGCTGCTAATGGCCGATCCCATTCAGATATACTTGGGGCAAACACCTTTAACAGAATAGGCTGCCCTTCACGCATTGATTATATCTTAGTGGACGTAAAACTGTGGGCCCAAATGATAGATATGCATGTGGGCACCACAACAGATAGCGATCACAGCCCTCTTTGCTTGACATTGGCGATGCCCTGGACCACTTTTCTTTTGCATCAAATAAGGGGGCCTACAGCACTAGCTATAAACATCGTTCCCTCTAATTGTAAGAGATTTTTGAAATGGCATAACATCAGTCCACATGATATAAAATTATCTCGTGTTAAGGAAGTTGTTTCTTCAGGTATTGAAGCACTTCAGGCAACATTACTGGCTGCCGATCCCTGTGTAGAAGCTTCTTTAGCACACTCCTGTACTATAGATCAGCTGAGCACTCTGTTTTTAGTCACCCATAATCATGCCATTACCAAGCTACCGCGGTTAAGACAGTACTCGTGGTACACTAAAAATGCAGACTAACCAGGCAATCGCTGGCAGCCGCAATCAGGTCTAAGGATACTGATCTGATTAAACTTCTGAGAAAGGAGTATAGGGAAGTACTTCATGAGGCTAAAATTGAGTGGGATGAATCTCATTGGAAGAATTTGAAAGAGGCCAGCCTGGAGAAGAACAAATCCCAGTTCTGGTCCCTTGTTAGCAAGGGCACTAGTCGAGATTCTGCCGCCTTGTCTAATCACATTACCAGCCGAGAATGGTACGATCATTTTAGGAAATTGTATTCCGTTCCCGCTGGTGAGCGTCTGGAGGAGTTAAGCGACTCCACAGACATTCCTCCGGGTGGGAATACAAATAACCCCTTCTCGTTGCCTGAAATTAAAATGGCAATCTCAAAGATAGTGCCGGGTAAAGCTCCCGGACCAGACGGTCTCCCAGGTGACCTCTTTTGGCTGATCCGGGGAATTGGTCACGTTATATCCAACTTTTGACCAATAGTATAGCTAACGGATCCTCAATTCCCGATTCTTGGAAAGGAGCGCTGGTGGTCCCGATTTTTAAAAAGGAGACCGGGAAGATCCATCCAACTATAGACCTATAAGCCTAATAGATGCCATGCAAAAGTTGGTAGGCAGGGTCCTGCTCCAACGTATACAGATTTGGGCTGAAGAGGAGGACATTTTATCCCAATACCAGGCTGGGTTTAGAAGAAACACTGGTACGATTGACCAAGTTTTCAGGCTACTACTTATTTATTGGAAGGTTGTTGTCATAGGCAAGGGAAGACTTTATTTGGCCTTCATCGACTTAAGAACAGCCTTTGATCTTGTCCCTAGGCTAAAACTATGGCAATTGTTGAGGGACATGGGTATTCCCCCTCTCCTACTTGACTTTTTAATTCGATTACACGAAGGTAACTTCGCCCAGGTCAGGTGGGGCCCCCAGGGGGAGGTTACGGAAAAAATCCCAGTAAATAGAGGAGTCCGCCAGGGGTGTGTTCTGGCACCCACCCTGTTCTCTTTATACATTAACGGGGTGGTGAAATTCTTGCAAGAAACCCCGACAGACGCGCCTACCCTGGCGGGTGAGAAAGTCCCCACACTTTTGTTTGCTGACGACACCCTTCTGGTGTCGAAAACCCCGTCAGGGTTACAAAAACTTCTTACTCGATACCAGTTATTTTGTGATTCCCGGGATTTGGTTGTCAATACAGATAAAACAAAATTTATGGCTTTTAATCCCCACAAGACATTTAAAAATAACTTAATTTTAAATAATATCCGACTAGAGAGGGTAAATGTGTTTGATTACTTGGGCATCCGCCTTTCTGACAAAATGCATTGGAAGCCGCACCTAGCCAAGATGCTACTGAATCACAAACGTGTTGTTGGGGCTCTTAGCAAAGAGCACCGGGCCTCTTATAGTAGACCGGTAGCTCCTGCACTTGTAATATATGATGCAAAGGCTGTTGCCGCTGCCTTGTACGGGGCAGAGTTATGGGGCTTCGAAAACACAGAAGACATTGGCAGGTCCGAAAATAAGTTCCTGAGGGATTTGGTGATGCTTCCTAGTAATACTCCATTAACTCCCTTGATGTTTGAGATGGGCAGACGGCCACTGAGGGATATTGTTAAACTGCGCCCCCTTCTTTTTTGGGCACGTATGATCCGTACCCCTGAGCTTGCTAATTATGCTGCAGCCCTAACAGAGGTGACTATCCTTGATACGGGGCACAGGATCAAGTGGATAGCCAATGTTAAAAGGTTACTGTCTGAGTTGGGCCTCATGGAAGCATGGGAATCTCATGCACTACCCAGTAAGGTAGAGCTTAGGAGAATTTACTGGAACTGGGTTGATAGTAAAGCGCTGTCTAACCCAGAATTGGGCAGCTTGACAGAAGAGTTCTTTCGCCATAAACAGTCCAGAGGTTTAGAGCCTTACATGGATATCATCCAGATTCCACGTGACAGGCAGTTATACATCCAATTCAGGCTGGGTACACTACCAATCCATGCAACCACCTCAAAATGGCATTCTCATAAATATCAAAGCGAGGCATGTCCCTGCTGCAGAGCCCCGCTGGAAAGCATGTCCCACTTTCTGTTCGCTTGCCCGGCTTATTCCACTGTTAGGTCTAGCTGGTTAAAACCGATCTGTAAAATTATGGGTACCTCCGACTACAGGACTGCTTTGCGTATTCTAAAAACGGATCCAGGTGTGCTTTACTCGTGTGGGGTGGCGAAATTCTTGAGCAGAGCCTGGATTATCAGAATTAAAGCACTGAAGCACTTTAATACGTTTGCGGAGCGATAAAAGTTCCTTTATGGCAGCTAGTTTTTATTATCTTTTACCATTTTACCGTAACAACATCTAGAGTTTTTTTTTTTATTCATGTGTACTGTGGAGAAGCTCGTGTTCTGTGGAATGTCTTGCTCTGAGTCATACTTCCCTATTTGTGGTGGATTTTGTACATTTCCGGAGTCATCTTTGTACAACTGTTTTAATCTTTCATGCCTTGTATTTTAATTTTCGGTTTTGTGCCTAATGTTTATTCTCTTACTCATTATCTCACAAGGACTTATAATAGAAAAAAAGTGAATGAAGTTTTTAACTTTCAACCTTTTAAAAATTTTTAGAAACTTTTAGGTCATAAATTCATTATCAGTGTTTTTTACTTGTCCTGACAATTCCGCCAAATCATGTATCAACAGTGTGGTGACATATTGCATATATTACTTTTTTTTCCTTTATCCTTTTTCTGTTTCTTGTTTGTTGCTTTTATGATTCTAGTAATCGAAATAAAGCATTTGATTGATTGATTGAATGGACCAATGAAAGAAAAGCGTGTTATTAAGGTTGCAACAATTAGTTAGCAAAGTTAGAATTAGGGTATAAGAGGGCCTACTCTTAGTGGGAGGGGTACACAGTCGGAGTTGGAGAGTCGCAGTCAGAGTCGGTGTTGGTGTTGGTGGCTTCCAGTGCTTGGTGGTCCAGATCGATCCATTTACTGAGCGGGAGATGCTGAAAGACTGTTAGATGAGACGGGTTGCAGGTAGCTGATGCTGACGAGCTGAAGTTTCTGTTGCTGTCTTATTTTTCCAGTTGAGTATGAGAATCAAGATATTTTTAATTCGTAAACTTAGATTAGAAATCCTTAGGCTAAATTAGGGAAGATAGGCAGGTAATTAGGGTTTTTGCTTCATGATAAAATTTCCTTTCTGCAATAAAATTGATTTTGCGTAATAAATATTTGAATTAACAATGAATGAATAATTGAATAAAAAGTCTAAATTCTTTCTCATGCTTTTAAAAATTATATAAAATTTAAGATTCTTAAAACAAACGACTCAGTGGTTATTTTACTAAATGATTGTGACACTAGTAATTGGTTATTGTGATTTAGCTGGTCTTAATCACTACAAATTAATTTCTTACTAGATGATCCATCGACAAAACAATGAGCAGGAATATCTTAAGAAATAACTAAGAAAGCAATAGGTAATAAGGTATCCCGGCTCTTTCCAGCGGTACATAAATGGTGTTTTCCATTTAGTTCTCATGCTTCTCCTAGGAGTACAGAATTTCATAAAGGTATAAAGGAAATCCAGGTGTGTGTGTGTGTGTGATAGGCGATGTTTATGGGCCCCATCGTCATGTGGATGTGAGAAAATATAGTTTGCCTCTGGATGACCGATAAGTGACCTAGGAGGAGAATAGTTTTATTGTACGCGCTGCATCAGATTTCTTGGTAGCAGAGTTATGGTTTCTATAGATTAGTTTAGTGATTATTGATTATTGATTATTTTTTTATTATGACTAATACTATATGTTGAGTCGTGTTATGTTATATGTGAGTTTTCACGCTTCTGGGATGTAGGAAGTGGAACACGTGTGGCAAGAGAAGTCACATGGAATTTGGTACATGGTCTGAATTCATTTTTGGTAATAACACAGGTTGTGTTATGTTAGGGATTTTCTGTACGAAAGGTGTGTAACTGAAATAGCAAATCACGTTTTCTTGTGAAACTTTGGCCTTAATTCTCAGGAGCCTAGTCTCCACATGTGTCTTATCCCCAGAGAAACGAGTTAATTGTTTGCTTGAAAGAAGGGTAAGGTAGAGGGAAGTGCTACTTTATCGGCGAGAGTTGATAATTCTGTGGTAGGGTAGAGGTAAGCGCTGCCTACTGGAAATACAGGATTCTTGTGTAAAAGGACAAAGCTGTCACTTTTGTTTAGCGAATCAGACTATGGAATTGTTTTAATTGTAGTAACTAACGAAGAAAACAGTGAAAAGAAAATTGCCGATACATTTTTGTAAAGGAGGGGTAAAAGAGCAGGAGTGACATCGACAGTGCCGCGCTAGGATTGGATAGTGCGCTAGTCGCGTGAACACAGAGTCAGGAGTGACGTAGAAAAGCGCCGCGCTAGGATAGGTTTGGTCCACGGACGAAGGGAATTGTTCTGATTGGTGCGTTAGTGTGAGTCGCGCTGTGATTGCTTAAAGTTCCGTACACAGAACAGTGTTGGTTTGAAGAGAAAAACCAATCGAAAACATGCCGTATTACGAGTATGAAAGGGAGAGAACGTCATGGACGACAAAATTAAAGAATTTCTTTAAGAAAGACAAAAAGGTTGTGACTAGAGAGGGACAAGTAATTCCTCCGCCGAAATCAGCAGCTTCACATATGATGCTGAAATATGGATATCATACATGCATATGGTTGGAAAATTGGGCAAAGTATACGAAGAATGATGGTGCATTAGCTTTCCCTGAGAATGGTTCATTTAGTGTAGCGGTTTTGCAAAATTTGAGAGAAAAGATGACAAATCTAGAACCTAGACCTAGACCGACACAGTTTGAGGCATTGACGGAATGGGAGGATGAGATGTATGAGAGAGAGAGATTCAGAGGTTTAAGAGATCATGAGTTTATGCCTGGAAGAATGTGGGGAATAAATCATGAGGATAGAATAAAACGATGGAGATGTGCTAACATGACAGGAGGTTTGTTTCCGGCTTTTACAGTTGAGGAAGAGACTAAGAGAAAACGTACTGAGAAAAAGAAACATATGGAGAGGGAGAAATATATGCATGAGAGCGAAACGGATGATGAATTGCTGGAAGATATTTTAAATAGAAATCCACCTCCGTATCAGCAGAGTTCTACAGTGGTGACACCAAATGCGCCGCTAATAGAGACTATGCGAAATAAAAGTCTGGTAAAAAGAATTGAAATAAATAGGTCACAAGATCAAATAAGAACTTCACAAAATGAAGGAATAGAAAGTGACAATGCAAGCGAATTGGCAAGGACAACAAAAGAACTAACTGAGAAAATTAGAGAATTAACGAAAAATATGGAAGCTGTGACTGTACCTGTAACAATAGGTCCAGTAATACCAGTTTTTGAGAATCAGAAAATTGATGAACGATCTTTAGTGATTCCCATGAGTTCACAATTTCAGAGAGAAAAAGAAAGGATGGAACCAAGTGCAAGTACAAGTAATTTGGCTAGTACTTACAGACCAAGTCCACCTACAAATTTGACTGTGAATGAGTGCAATGGTAGGAAAATGCATATGGTAACAGAATCTGCAACAGAGACTCCTGAAAAGAGTGGTAATTGGATAGAACTAAATAATACACCCATAGGTCCGACTCCTGATGAGTTAAATGAGTGGATGAAGGCATTTAAAATGAAAGAACCAGAAGAAAAACCATTAGATGTAATTAGGTTAAAAATTGACATGGAAGAATTAATTCTAGGAACGATTGGTACAGAAAAGATAAAAAATTACCAGGATGATGAAATAATGTTTCTGTGCAAAAGTAGTACATGGAGAGCAAAGAATTTACATGACAAACTAGAAGAGGTAGCCAGTGAAATTGGAATAGATTTTGAGAAAGTGAAAAGATTGCAGAAACCCTATAGAGTAGACTTTTGTGAAAAAGATATTGAAAACTTGAACACGGCAGGAAGGCTGACACAGATAAAAGAGTTAATTGTGTTACTGAGAAAATGGGGTGATGTGGACAGATGGAAGGTTAGATGGACAAAAAGAATGAGAAAACTACAGACAAAGCTTCTTTGGCTTTTATGATAACTGAAAAAGAACCTGTTGCCAGAGAATACCCTATGAGAGAAACTCCAGGTGGTAGTTATGTGCATGTTCCCTGGACTAGGCAGGATATACTGTCATTCACAAATGAGTTTCCGAAGCTGAGAGAGAAACCAGTTGAATGGTACCGACAAGTAGAGAGGTTTGTAAAGGTTTCAAAAGTGTTGTGGATAGATTTAGATGGATTATTTGACATAGTGGTACCAACTGATTTGTGGTCAGAGTGTAAAATTACAGTTGACTGGCCAACTACAGAATATCCAAGAGATCCTAAGACAGGAGCTCCAGGTCCTGAGGTGATGAGGAAGTATGATAAGGTGATTACCTTTTTGAAAAATAAGATTCCTCCTAAAGAAACAGATTGGGTGAAAATTGATAGAACTACACAGGAAAGCAAAGAGTCTGTACATACATACTATGAAAGGTTGTTGTTGGTTTTCAAACAGTATAGTGGATATGAGGAGTTAAGTGAAAAAGATATGAGCCATTTCGTATACAGATTTGTGTTTGGACTGAAACCAGAGATTAGTGAAATGATTAAACAGCATATGATTAATTGGCAGAATGGCACAGTAGACGAGGTACTGAGGTATGCTAAGTATTGCAGTGATGATATTGAAAGTAGACAGCGTAAATTGAAAGAGAAGGCAATGTGGGCACAGGTGAAAGTGGCAGAAAAACAAGAAGCTCAATTGGATAATAATAGTGGGAATGAAACAGGACAGAATAAAACGCGACCTAACATAGGTAAAGGGAAAGGTCAAGTGAGTCTAGAGGAGGCAAAGAAGAAATGGCCCTGTCATAATTGCGGAAAATTAGGGCATTGGAGAAACGAGTGTAAGTTCCCACCTAAACCTAATCCGGAAAATCAATCATTAACTCCACAGGTGCAGAATGAGGTAGTTGTTCAACAAGGTCAGGTGCCACAACCACCACTTCCCAACACTGTTAACCAGCAAAGATACAGTACAGAAACAGGATTCTACGGAGGAGAGCAGGTAACACAGTTGCCGCGAGCAGCTAACATTTCTCAGTATTGGTTGCGACAGAGTGAGGATGAGAAATGGGATGAAAGCTCATGACGGTGCCTAGGAGAGGGAAAAGAGTGCGTACTTGGCGCAACTCTAGAGGTAGATCAGTCTGGTCCCTTTGTGGATGGAGAAGTGAATGGTGCAAATGTAACATTCCTTGTCGATACTGGAGCTACCCGTTCTACTGTTAGATCAGTGGAAATTCCAAACCTTCCTCTCTCAGGTGAATACATCCAAGTAGTAGGAGTAGCAAATCAGCAGATTAAAACACCACTTACTGAATTAGTGGAAGTAAAATTTGGTTCTTTTAGCAAAATGCATAGATTTGTAGTGTGCGATTGTAGTCCTGTAAATATTTTAGGTCGTGACCTCTTGTGCAAGATGAATTGCACAATTTATTGTACACCAGATGGAATTGGATTTCAGACCCCAGATGAAGATGTATTGTATAAAGTAACTTTGATGAATCAGGAACCTGAAATGAATGGTTTGTTTCCTGCATTTGATGCAGAAAAACTTCCAGAAGAACTAAAAATTGCAGTGAAAGAAAATGTGTGGGATTTTACAGGAGAAGATATTGGATTAATGAAAGAAGTTGATCCCGTAAAAGTAACAGTAAAAGAAGGAACAACTTACCCAAATACGCCACAGTATAAATTAACTCCAGAAATAATTGAAGGAATAACTCCTGTAATAAATAAAATGATCGAACAGGGAATTCTAAAAGAAATAATGAGCAGTCCATGTAATTCACCTATTATGGGACTGAAAAAGCCAAACGGAACATATAGAATAGTACAGGATTTGAGAAAGATCAACAAAATAGTTGTGCCTTGTTGTCCAATAGTGCCAAACCCTGCAGTAATTCTATATCAAATTTCACACGAAGCTGAGTGGTACACAGTGATAGATTTGTGTCACGCATTTTTCTCTATTCCTTTGCATCCAGATAGCCAGCCATTATTTGCATTCCGGTTCGGAGAGCGTATTTTGGCATGGTGCCGAATTCCTCAGGGGTATACAGAAAGCCCCTCAATCTTTAATCAGATTTTAAAGAAATCTCTGGAAGATTTGAAAATGCCAGAAAAGTCAGTGATGGTGCAGTATATCGATGACCTATTGGTGGCATCGAAAACAAAAGAAGCATGTGTAAGTGATACAATTGCTTTATTGAACCATCTAGAGAAAAGAGGACATAAAGTGTCCCCTTCAAAATTGCAATTTTGCCAAAAAGAAGTTCAATATTTAGGGCATAAAATTGAGAAAGGAGTGCGAAAGATAGCGACAGAAAGAGTAAGAATGATTCAAGGAATGAGAGCACCAATGACGCAAAGAGAGGTAAGAATGTTTCTGGGAATGGTTGGATATTGCCGACAATGGATAAGTGGTTTCTCCTTGATTGCTAAACCATTACAAAAATTGACCAAGAAAGATGTAAGAGACCCTTTTGAGTTAAATAACGAAGAAATGAAATCTTTCAAAGAGTTGAAAAAGAAATTGTGTGAGGCCCCTGCTTTAGGCATGCCTGATTATGAGAAGGATTTTGAATTGTACTGCAGTGAAAGAGATGGATGTGCGTTTTCAGTACTGGTACAAAAACATGGAACAATGAAGAGACCAATTGCTTATTTTTCAGCTGTTTTAGATCCTATAGCAAAAGCGTTGCCCGGATGTCTGAAAGCAGTTGCTGCTACTTGTGTAAGTCTGGAACAAAGTGAAGGTATAGTGATGGGGTATCCACTGAGAGTATATGTTCCCCATTCAGTAGAAATTCTTTTGACAAGAACAAAAACACAGTACATGACACATAGTCGGCTGACTAAGTACGAAAAAGTAATCTTGAGTGCTGAAAATGTGACCATAGATAGATGCATGAATGTGAATCCTTCAACATCATTGCCAGATGAAGAGAGTATAATTGAACAAAACGAAGTAGATCATGATTGTCTGAATGTACTGGAATATTGCACAAAACCAAGAGCTGACATAAAAGATGAACCTTTAAAGGAATCAGATTATGTCATGTTTGTGGATGGCTCATGTTTGAGAACGAAAGAAGGAGTTTTAAGCGCAGCTTACGCAGTGTGCACAGTGGCAACTGTGATGGAAGCGTCTTGTCTGAAAGGAATAAGGTCTGCACAAGTTGCGGAACTGATTGCTTTGATTCAAGCATGTAAATTGGGAAGAAATGTGCGAGTTACGATTGTGACCGATAGCCAGTATGGTTTCGGTATTGTGCATGACTTCGGTCAGATTTGGTCACAAAGAGGTTTCTTGACGTCTGCAGGAACACCTATCAGAAATGGAGATTTTGTTAAGAAACTGCTTGAGGCGATACAGCTGCCTAAACAGATAGCTGTAGTAAAGTGCAAGGCACATAAGAAAAACGAAGATTACATAGCTGTTGGCAATAACTACGCGGACGAGATTGCCAGATATTGTGCAGAGAACATGGTATCCCTAAATAAAAATAGAGAAAGGGAGCATATCTCTTCTCCTTTGCTTTTTACTAACACTGTCGAGACATGGGATGAGGTGAGACAGTTACAGGAAGCTGCAAATGATGAGGAAAAAGATTACTGGATAAAAGCAGGATGTAGAAGACAGGAAAACAATGGTGTGTGGGTATATAGAGATGAAAGACCAGTTATGCCTGATAGCATGATTGCAGACATGGCACGGATGTACCATGGACAAGCTCATATTGGGAGAGATGCAATGATCAGACTTTTCAGACAAACCTGGTATAACCCAAAATTCAGAGCGATAGCTGAAAGTCTTTGTCAAAGATGTCTTATTTGTCAGCAGTTTAATCCAGGAAGAAAGACAATAGTGAGTCTAGGAACAATAGGACGAGAAGGAGGTCCGTTCACTAGAATGCAATTGGACTTCATCGAAATGCCCCCTTGTAACAGACTAAAATATGTTCTAGTGGTCGTCTGTTTGTTTTCTCGTTGGGTGGAGGCATACCCCACTAGAAGGAATGATGGAACAACGGTAGCAAAACTTATGCTGCGAGAGTTCATTCCAAGGTATGGTTTTCCAGTCACGGTTGAGACAGATAGAGGAACACATTTTCAAAATGAGTTGATCCAATTGATTTGTGAAGCATTGAGTATTAAACAAAAACTACATTGTGCATACAGACCAGAGGCTTCTGGGGTAGTAGAGCAAATTAATGGAACAATTAAGAACAGATTAGGAAAAATGTGTCAAGCTACAGGACTCAAATGGCCAGATGCACTGCCCCTTGTTCTGATGACCATCAGAAGCATCCCTGAAAAGAAAACTGGACTTAGTCCTCATGAGATGATCATGGGACGAGCAATGAGACAAGCACAAGTACCTGTCAACAAGTTATTGACTATAACTGATGATCTAGTACTGGATTATTGCAAAGGACTGGCTGATGTGGTGCGTTCTGTGTTTCATCAGGTTGGACCGGATGCGACCACTCTTGAAAGAAAACCAGCCCACGACTTGAATCCAGGAGACTGGGTCCGCATAAAAATCCACAGGAGAAGAAACTGTCTAGTTCCTCGCTGGGACGAGCCACGACAGGTAATCCTAGTGACAACGACTGCAGTCAAGTGTGCAGGAGTGAAGAACTGGGTCCATGCCAGCCACACAATCAGAGTTCAAGAACCTACTGATCGACATGTGAGTCGACGTCTGGAAGTGTGGGATAAGAGTTTAACAACTGGGACAACAGGAATAAGAGAAAGGGTGCCAGAACTTGAAGATCGACCTGAAAGTCGACATCTGGAAACCCCAACTGCAAGCACCTCTAGAGAAGAAGAGGAGGAAGAAGAAGAAGGAAGAATTTCAGAAATTCCAGAACCTGAAGATCGACCTGTAAGTCGACATCTGGAAATATCTGACACAAGTTCAGGATCTGATGATTCAGTTGCAAACTGTGAAGAATTTCGAAGGAGAACTTGGGGATATAAACCAATTAGAGAAGAAAATGAACAAGAAAATGATCTAGATGAGCAACCAAGTACAAGTTATGGTGGAAATCCTTCAAAAATAATATTAATAGACAAAGTAGGGAAAGAAGTACATAAAAAGTTAGAGAATCGAGAAGAACCCCGAGGAGCAATAGGGACAGATAGCGAAACAAAAGAACAGGGAAATTTAGAAGTAGAGAGTGAGGAAAATACCAAATCGGAAGAACACCGAGGAGGGACAGTAATAAGGGAACACAAGAAGGAGAAAACAGATCCACCAGTAAGAGAAGACAAGATCATAAGCTTCAAAATAAGAGACAATAGTGAAAAAGTTGAAACAGAATCTGAAGAAAGTGGAGAAGAGGAGAAAACAAAAACTGAATCAAGAAAAAGAAACTGGAAATCAGAAAGAGAAGAAAAAGAAGGTGAAGCCAAAAGGCCAAGAAAAGGAGATAATTGGCCCAGCAACTATATAAGAAAATTGAGATATAGAATAATAAGAACAGGAGAAAAAAGTGCTGAACAAGTGAATGAAATAACAAGTCAAAAGGGACAAGAAAAGCCAAGTGGAAAACGACTACAAAAATCTAAAAGAACGAAGAAAGTGAATGCAAAGTACAAGTCACCTGAGTGGCTATATATCGCACTGACGGATTACAAAGAAGAAGGAAACACTCACGAGAACCCGAGACTAAGAAATCGAATGGGTAAAGGTGAGATGCAACAAACCTGAAGTGAAGACTTATAGTGCTTCTGCCGGACGTGACAATTTTACTGGATATGACAAATCACCGGATGTGACAACGAAAGAATTCTGGAGAGAATTAAAAGAAAGTACCAAGCAAAGACTTTTTGAAAGCAGAGTGGCATCTAAGTCATTTCTGAGGTGTAGTGACACAATTTTCTGAAACTTAACAAAAAGATAAAAGCAAAATGGAAAATACTAGGGATAGAAGAGATAAATGTGAGTTTGTAAAAAGATGGTGTAAAATGTGCTGCTTTTGTACGGGTTTATTAATGACCGTATGGATAGTTTTAGCAATCACAATTCCTATTAGTTTAGCTGTAATAGAAGCGAAGAATGATACTAAACCAGAAAAAGAAACTAATATTAAAGAACCAGTTATTTTAAGAAGTAGTGCAGAATTACATAAGGATAAGTCAGTAACAGACTTTTCTAAAAATGTTTTTACAAAATTGTTGTACGAATATGTAGAGACAATGGATGTGAGAGATTGTTATGTTTGTATGCAGTTGCCTGCATCAGTGTCAGAAGGTGTGACTTATCATCACCTACCTCTAACTTATGGAATAACCTGTAGTGTAATAGCAAGTTTATTTTATAAAACAGGTAGATTAGAGTCTTATTATACTGATATAGATAAGATTTTTGCAAACGTTCCGGTAGTACCAGAACTTAACAAAGTAAAACAAGCAAAAGTTTTAGGAGAATTCTTTCTAGAACATAGAAAATTAACCTTAGAAGAAATAGCTAAGAACAACCTTACCTGTGAATTAAAGAAAGAAGAAAAGGTATTTTTAGAAATGGTTGAAGAAAGAAGAATGAAATTTCAAAAAGAAGCAATAAAAGAGGAAGGAACACATCTATGGACATTTGAGGAAGGAAATTATGAAGGGAAAAAGATAAATGCAGCAATGACATTAGATTGGCCGCAAACAGGAAAGTTGTGTATTAGGAGAAATAAGACAGTCTATGACAATTACTTTGTAGGTTCCAGTATCTGCCATGACAATTATCAAATTTTGGGAGGTTGGGGATTCAAAGGTGGAAAAGATCCAATATTTCCAGGTATCTATTATATTTGTGGGAATAGAGCTTATTACAGGTTACCGGACCATTGGTATGGAACTTGCTATGTAGGCCTGGTCTTTCCAAAAATCTTTCATATGGACAGAGAAGAAAAAGGAACATACAAGATGATTAATAGCTTTACACGTAGAAAGAGGGAAAGTTTTTCAGAAATTGTAGGTGATATTTTTGGAGCATTAATACCAGCAGTGGGAATATCTTTGAATGCATTTAAAATTCGGAAGTTATCCACAGTAGTAGATCGTTTGTCTACAGATACTGCGGGAGGGTTCTTGATGGTAAATACCGAAATGGTTGCCATGAGAGCTATGGTGATGCAAAATCGGCTTGCCCTTGATATTCTTTTGGCAAAAGAGGGTGGAGTCTGTGGAATGCTGAAAGTCCAACATTGTTGCACTTACATTCCTGATAAAAGTGAAAATATACAGAAGTATATTACAAATATTACAAATTTGCACAAAGAACTAGTTCCACTGGAGGTTGAAAGTGTCTTGGGAAAACTTGGTAGAGGGTTTTCTTCCGTAGCAAATTGGTTAACCAGAATGAGTAGACTAATGATAGGGAAAGTTATAATAATAGCAACTGTAGCAATATTGTTAGCCATGGTGTTGAAAATTGTAATAACGTGTATAAAAAGAAAAGTAAGACAAAATAAGATAAAAAGAAATAACAGAATAATGAAAGAGAGAGAGAGAGAAATGGGTGAAATTGAGTTAGAGAAAATGAAAGAAAGCATGTATAAAGAGACGAGAAGACAAGATGAAATGGAGACAGATGTGTAACTAACAAAAAGCAAAAGGATGAAAGACATATGCTGCTTGAAAAAGAAGTATAACTTGGGTTTTATGTGGTGATTTAAAAATCACCAAAGGGGGAGTTGATGGAGCAGAGAAAATAAAATTTTTTAACCCCTAACAAATTTTATAAATAATTAATAAAATGTTCGTTTAAATGTATTAATCAACACTGTACGTGAGGGAAGGGTAACACGCAAGTATATGGGCTGAATAATCTATTAACGAATGTCTGTGTGTCTAATTATAACATAAAAATAATTGCGTACTAAATTTATAATAAATGCATGATTTGTGCTTCATAGAATATAAACGTGTCGTTGCAAAAACAATAGTGATGGTAAGTAAGGAACAGCTTAAATGTTGCTTTCTGCTAGGTAATAACTAATTGGGGTACGTAGATGACGGGTGGGAAACGAAAAGGCTATGTTTCTCTATTTTAATTATGTTTTGTTTATTTCAAAATAGTGCTTCTAAGTATAAACGAGTGGCGATATAAAATGGCTGCCGGTTAATGAAGTGCGCATGTGCGGGGAAACGCGTGACAAGGGAGAAAAAGTTGGAGAAAAGCTAACCACGTGATGTTGCTGAGAGGCTAGGATGCGAGAATGGTCAAGGCTGATGTGACCTAATTGAACTGATAGTGTGCCGTGGTGATCAGCAAGGAACCGTGGGAAACCGTTTTAAGAGAAAGGACAATGCCTGCAGAGTTCTCGAATGTATCGAAAGAAGTTACAAATGTACTGATCGAAGCGGATGGAAACATGTCTTGAACTGTGAGAAAGGAAATGATCATATACATTCCAAAGGACCAGTTGGATCCGGGAGAACTTGATTAAAGAATGAATAGATGAAATGAATGGACCAATGAAAGAAAAGCGTGTTATTAAGGTTGCAACAATTAGTTAGCAAAGTTAGAATTAGGGTATAAGAGGGCCTACTCTTAGTGGGAGGGGTACACAGTCGGAGTTGGAGAGTCGCAGTCAGAGTCGGTGTTGGTGTTGGTGGCTTCCAGTGCTTGGTGGTCCAGATCGATCCATTTACTGAGCGGGAGATGCTGAAAGACTGTTAGATGAGACGGGTTGCAGGTAGCTGATGCTGACGAGCTGAAGTTTCTGTTGCTGTCTTATTTTTCCAGTTGAGTATGAGAATCAAGATATTTTTAATTCGTAAACTTAGGTTAGAAATCCTTAGGCTAAATTAGGGAAGATAGGCAGGTAATTAGGGTTTTTGCTTCATGATAAAATTTCCTTTCTGCAATAAAATTGATTTTGCGTAATAAATATTTGAATTAACAATGAATGAATAATTGAATAAAAAGTCTAAATTCTTTCTCATGCTTTTAAAAATTATATAAAATTTAAGATTCTTAAAACAAACGACTCAGTGGTTATTTTACTAAATGATTGTGACACTAGTAATTGGTTATTGTGATTTAGCTGGTCTTAATCACTACAAATTAATTTCTTACTAGATGATCCATCGACAAAACAATGAGCAGGAATATCTTAAGAAATAACTAAGAAAGCAATAGGTAATAAGGTATCCCGGCTCTTTCCAGCGGTACATAAATGGTGTTTTCCATTTAGTTCTCATGCTTCTCCTAGGAGTACAGAATTTCGTAAAGGTATAAAGGAAATCCAGGTGTGTGTGTGTGTGTGTGATAGGCGATGTTTATGGGCCCCATCGTCATGTGGATGTGAGAAAATATAGTTTGCCCCTGGATGACCGATAAGTGACCTAGGAGGAGAATAGTTTTATTGTACGCGCTGCATCAGATTTCTTGGTAGCAGAGTTATGGTTTCTATAGATTAGTTTAGTGATTATTGATTATTGATTATTTTTTTATTATGACTAATACTATATGTTGAGTCGTGTTATGTTATATGTGAGTTTTCACGCTTCTGGGATGTAGGAAGTGGAACACGTGTGGCAAGAGAAGTCACATGGAATTTGGTACATGGTCTGAATTCATTTTTGGTAATAACACAGGTTGTGTTATGTTAGGGATTTTCTGTACGAAAGGTGTGTAACTGAAATAGCAAATCACGTTTTCTTGTGAAACTTTGGCCTTAATTCTCAGGAGCCTAGTCTCCACATGTGTCTTATCCCCAGAGAAACGAGTTAATTGTTTGCTTGAAAGAAGGGTAAGGTAGAGGGAAGTGCTACTTTATCGGCGAGAGTTGATAATTCTGTGGTAGGGTAGAGGTAAGCGCTGCCTACTGGAAATACAGGATTCTTGTGTAAAAGGACAAAGCTGTCACTTTTGTTTAGCGAATCAGACTATGGAATTGTTTTAATTGTAGTAACTAACGAAGAAAACAGTGAAAAGAAAATTGCCGATAAATTTTTGTAAAGGAGGGGTAAAAGAGCAGGAGTGACATCGACAGTGCCGCGCTAGGATTGGATAGTGCGCTAGTCACGTGAACACAGAGTCAGGAGTGACGTAGAAAAGTGCCGCGCTAGGATTGGTTTGGTCCACGGACGAAGGGAATTGTTCTGATTGGTGCGTTAGTGTGAGTCGCGCTGTGATTGGTTAAAGTTCCGTACACAGAACAGTGTTGGTTTGAAGAGAAAAACCAATCGAAAACATGCCGTATTACGAGTATGAAAGGGAGAGAACGTCATGGACGACAAAATTAAAGAATTTCTTTAAGAAAGACAAAAAGGTTGTGACTAGAGAGGGACAAGTAATTCCTCCGCCGAAATCAGCAGCTTCACATATGATGCTGAAATATGGATATCATACATGCATATGGTTGGAAAATTGGGCAAAGTATACGAAGAATGATGGTGCATTAGCTTTCCCTGAGAATGGTTCATTTAGTGTAGCGGTTTTGCGAAATTTGAGAGAAAAGATGACAAATCTAGAACCTAGACCTAGACCGACACAGTTTGAGGCATTGACGGAATGGGAGGATGAGATGTATGAGAGAGAGAGATTCAGAGGTTTAAGAGATCATGAGTTTATGCCTGGAAGAATGTGGGGAATAAATCATGAGGATAGAATAAAACGATGGAGATGTGCTAACATGACAGGAGGTTTGTTTCCGGCTTTTACAGTTGAGGAAGAGACTAAGAGAAAACGTACTGAGAAAAAGAAACATATGGAGAGGGAGAAATATATGCATGAGAGCGAAACGGATGATGAATTGCTGGAAGATATTTTAAATAGAAATCCACCTCCGTATCAGCAGAGTTCTACAGTGGTGACACCAAATGCGCCGCTAATAGAGACTATGCGAAATAAAAGTCCGGTAAAAAGAATTGAAATAAATAGGTCACAAGATCAAATAAGAACTTCACAAAATGAAGGAATAGAAAGTGACAATGCAAGCGAATTGGCAAGGACAACAAAAGAACTAACTGAGAAAATTAGAGAATTAACGAAAAATATGGAAGCTGTGACTGTACCTGTAACAATAGGTCCAGTAATACCAGTTTTTGAGAATCAGAAAATTGATGAACGATCTTTAGTGATTCCCATGAGTTCACAATTTCAGAGAGAAAAAGAAAGGATGGAACCAAGTGCAAGTACAAGTAATTTGGCTAGTACTTACAGACCAAGTCCACCTACAAATTTGACTGTGAATGAGTGCAATGGTAGGAAAATGCATATGGTAACAGAATCTGCAACAGAGACTCCTGAAAAGAGTGGTAATTGGATAGAACTAAATAATACACCCATAGGTCCGACTCCTGATGAGTTAAATGAGTGGATGAAGGCATTTAAAATGAAAGAACCAGAAGAAAAACCATTAGATGTAATTAGGTTAAAAATTGACATGGAAGAATTAATTCTAGGAACGATTGGTACAGAAAAGATAAAAAATTACCAGGATGATGAAATAATGTTTCTGTGCAAAAGTATTACATGGAGAGCAAAGAATTTACATGACAAACTAGAAGAGGTAGCCAGTGAAATTGGAATAGATTTTGAGAAAGTGAAAACATTGCAGAAACCCTATAGAGTAGACTTTTGTGAAAAAGATATTGAAAACTTGAACACGGCAGGAAGGCTGACACAGATAAAAGAGTTAATTGTGTTACTGAGAAAATGGGGTGATGTGGACAGATGGAAGGTTAGATGGACAAAAAAGAATGAGAAAACTACAGACAAAGCTTCTTTGGCTTTTATGATAACTGAAAAAGAACCTGTTGCCAGAGAATACCCTATGAGAGAAACTCCAGGTGGTAGTTATGTGCATGTTCCCTGGACTAGGCAGGATATACTGTCATTCACAAATGAGTTTCCGAAGCTGAGAGAGAAACCAGTTGAATGGTACCGACAAGTAGAGAGGTTTGTAAAGGTTTCAAAAGTGTTGTGGATAGATTTAGATGGATTATTTGACATAGTGGTACCAACTGATTTGTGGTCAGAGTGTAAAATTACAGTTGACTGGCCAACTACAGAATATCCAAGAGATCCTAAGACAGGAGCTCCAGGTCCTGAGGTGATGAGGAAGTATGATAAGGTGATTACCTTTTTGAAAAATAAGATTCCTCCTAAAGAAACAGATTGGGTGAAAATTGATAGAACTACACAGGAAAGCAAAGAGTCTGTACATGCATACTATGAAAGGTTGTTGTTGGTTTTCAAACAGTATAGTGGATATGAGGAGTTAAGTGAAAAAGATATGAGCCATTTCGTATACAGATTTGTGTTTGGGCTGAAACCAGAGATTAGTGAAATGATTAAACAGCATATGATTAATTGGCAGAATGGCACAGTAGACGAGGTACTGAGGTATGCTAAGTATTGCAGTGATGATATTGAAAGTAGACAGCGTAAATTGAAAGAGAAGGCAATGTGGGCACAGGTGAAAGTGGCAGAAAAACAAGAAGCTCAATTGGATAATAATAGTGGGAATGAAACAGGACAGAATAAAACGCGACCTAACATAGGTAAAGGGAAAGGTCAAGTGAGTCTAGAGGAGGCAAAGAAGAAATGGCCCTGTCATAATTGCGGAAAATTAGGGCATTGGAGAAACGAGTGTAAGTTCCCACCTAAACCTAATCCGGAAAATCAATCATTAACTCCACAGGTGCAGAATGAGGTAGTTGTTCAACAAGGTCAGGTGCCACAACCACCACTTCCCAACACTGTTAACCAGCAAAGATACAGTACAGAAACAGGATTCTACGGAGGAGAGCAGGTAACACAGTTGCCGCGAGCAGCTAACATTTCTCAGTATTGGTTGCGACAGAGTGAGGATGAGAAATGGGATGAAAGCTCATGACGGTGCCTAGGAGAGGGAAAAGAGTGCGTACTTGGCGCAACTCTAGAGGTAGATCAGTCTGGTCCCTTTGTGGATGGAGAAGTGAATGGTGCAAATGTAACATTCCTTGTCGATACTGGAGCTACCCGTTCTACTGTTAGATCAGTGGAAATTCCAAACCTTCCTCTCTCAGGTGAATACATCCAAGTAGTAGGAGTAGCAAATCAGCAGATTAAAACACCACTTACTGAATTAGTGGAAGTAAAAATTGGTTCTTTTAGCAAAATGCATAGATTTGTAGTGTGCGATTGTAGTCCTGTAAATCTTTTAGGTCGTGACCTCTTGTGCAAGATGAATTGCACAATTTATTGTACACCAGATGGAATTGGATTTCAGACCCCAGATGAAGATGTATTGTATAAAGTAACTTTGATGAATCAGGAACCTGAAATGAATGGTTTGTTTCCTGCATTTGATGCAGAAAAACTTCCAGAAGAACTAAAAATTGCAGTGAAAGAAAATGTGTGGGATTTTACAGGAGAAGATATTGGATTAATGAAAGAAGTTGATCCCGTAAAAGTAACAGTAAAAGAAGGAACAACTTACCCAAATACGCCACAGTATAAATTAACTCCAGAAATAATTGAAGGAATAACTCCTGTAATAAATAAAATGATCGAACAGGGAATTCTAAAAGAAATAATGAGCAGTCCATGTAATTCACCTATTATGGGACTGAAAAAGCCAAACGGAACATATAGAATAGTACAGGATTTGAGAAAGATCAACAAAATAGTTGTGCCTTGTTGTCCAATAGTGCCAAACCCTGCAGTAATTCTATATCAAATTCCACACGAAGCTGAGTGGTACACAGTGATAGATTTGTGTCACGCATTTTTCTCTATTCCTTTGCATCCAGATAGCCAGCCATTATTTGCGTTCCGGTTCGGAGAGCGTATTTTGGCATGGTGCCGAATTCCTCAGGGGTATACAGAAAGCCCCTCAATCTTTAATCAGATTTTAAAGAAATCTCTGGAAGATTTGAAAATGCCAGAAAAGTCAGTGATGGTGCAGTATATCGATGACCTGTTGGTGGCATCGAAAACAAAAGAAGCATGTGTAAGTGATACAATTGCTTTATTGAACCATCTAGAGAAAAGAGGACATAAAGTGTCCCCTTCAAAATTGCAATTTTGCCAAAAAGAAGTTCAATATTTAGGGCATAAAATTGAGAAAGGAGTGCGAAAGATAGCGACAGAAAGAGTAAGAATGATTCAAGGAATGAGAGCACCAATGACGCAAAGAGAGGTAAGAATGTTTCTGGGAATGGTTGGATATTGTCGACAATGGATAAGTGGTTTCTCCTTGATTGCTAAACCATTACAAAAATTGACCAAGAAAGATGTAAGAGACCCTTTTGAGTTAAATAACGAAGAAATGAAATCTTTCAAAGAGTTGAAAAAGAAATTGTGTGAGGCCCCTGCTTTAGGCATGCCTGATTATGAGAAGGATTTTGAATTGTACTGCAGTGAAAGAGATGGATGTGCGTTTTCAGTACTGGTACAAAAACATGGAACAATGAAGAGACCAATTGCTTATTTTTCAGCTGTTTTAGATCCTATAGCAAAAGCGTTGCCCGGATGTCTGAAAGCAGTTGCTGCTACTTGTGTAAGTCTGGAACAAAGTGAAGGTATAGTGATGGGGTATCCACTGAGAGTATATGTTCCCCATTCAGTAGAAATTCTTTTGACAAGAACAAAAACACAGTACATGACACATAGTCGGCTGACTAAGTACGAAAAAGTAATCTTGAGTGCTGAAAATGTGACCATAGATAGATGCATGAATGTGAATCCTTCAACATCATTGCCAGATGAAGAGAGTATAATTGAACAAGACGAAGTAGATCATGATTGTCTGAATGTGCTGGAATATTGCACAAAACCAAGAGCTGACATAAAAGATGAACCTTTAAAGGAATCAGATTATGTCATGTTTGTGGATGGCTCATGTTTGAGAACGAAAGAAGGAGTTTTAAGCGCAGCTTACGCAGTGTGCACAGTGGCAACTGTGATGGAAGCGTCTTGTCTGAAAGGAATAAGGTCTGCACAAGTTGCGGAACTGATTGCTTTGATTCAAGCATGTAAATTGGGAAGAAATGTGCGAGTTACGATTGTGACCGATAGCCAGTATGGTTTCGGTATTGTGCATGACTTCGGTCAGATTTGGTCACAAAGAGGTTTCTTGACGTCTGCAGGAACACCTATCAGAAATGGAGATTTTGTTAAGAAACTGCTTGAGGCGATACAGCTGCCTAAACAGATAGCTGTAGTAAAGTGCAAGGCACATAAGAAAAACGAAGATTACATAGCTGTTGGCAATAACTACGCGGACGAGATTGCCAGATATTGTGCAGAGAACATGGTATCCCTAAATAAAAATAGAGAAAGGGAGCATATCTCTTCTCCTTTGCTTTTTACTAACACTGTCGAGACATGGGATGAGGTGAGACAGTTACAGGAAGCTGCAAATGATGAGGAAAAAGATTACTGGATAAAAGCAGGATGTAGAAGACAGGAAAACAATGGTGTGTGGGTATATAGAGATGAAAGACCAGTTATGCCTGATAGCATGATTGCAGACATGGCACGGATGTACCATGGACAAGCTCATATTGGGAGAGATGCAATGATCAGACTTTTCAGACAAACCTGGTATAACCCAAAATTCAGAGCGATAGCTGAAAGTCTTTGTCAAAGATGTCTTATTTGTCAGCAGTTTAATCCAGGAAGAAAGACAATAGTGAGTCTAGGAACAATAGGACGAGAAGGAGGTCCGTTCACTAGAATGCAATTGGACTTCATCGAAATGCCCCCTTGTAACAGACTAAAATATGTTCTAGTGGTCGTCTGTTTGTTTTCTCGTTGGGTGGAGGCATACCCCACTAGAAGGAATGATGGAACAACGGTAGCAAAACTTATGCTGCGAGAGTTCATTCCAAGGTATGGTTTTCCAGTCACGGTTGAGACAGATAGAGGAACACATTTTCAAAATGAGTTGATCCAATTGATTTGTGAAGCATTGAGTATTAAACAAAAACTACATTGTGCATACAGACCAGAGGCTTCTGGGGTAGTAGAGCAAATTAATGGAACAATTAAGAACAGATTAGGAAAAATGTGTCAAGCTACAGGACTCAAATGGCCAGATGCACTGCCCCTTGTTCTGATGACCATCAGAAGCATCCCTGAAAAGAAAACTGGACTTAGTCCTCATGAGATGATCATGGGACGAGCAATGAGACAAGCACAAGTACCTGTCAACAAGTTATTGACTATAACTGATGATCTAGTACTGGATTATTGCAAAGGACTGGCTGATGTGGTGCGTTCTGTGTTTCATCAGGTTGGACCGGATGCGACCACTCTTGAAAGAAAACCAGCCCACGACTTGAATCCAGGAGACTGGGTCCGCATAAAAATCCACAGGAGAAGAAACTGTCTAGTTCCTCGCTGGGACGAGCCACGACAGGTAATCCTAGTGACAACGACTGCAGTCAAGTGTGCAGGAGTGAAGAACTGGGTCCATGCCAGCCACACAATCAGAGTTCAAGAACCTACTGATCGACATGTGAGTCGACGTCTGGAAGTGTGGGATAAGAGTTTAACAACTGGGACAACAGGAATAAGAGAAAGGGTGCCAGAACTTGAAGATCGACCTGAAAGTCGACATCTGGAAACCCCAACTGCAAGCACCTCTAGAGAAGAAGAGGAGGAAGAAGAAGAAGGAAGAATTTCAGAAATTCCAGAACCTGAAGATCGACCTGTAAGTCGACATCTGGAAATATCTGACACAAGTTCAGGATCTGATGATTCAGTTGCAAACTGTGAAGAATTTCGAAGGAGAACTTGGGGATATAAACCAATTAGAGAAGAAAATGAACAAGAAAATGATCTAGATGAGCAACCAAGTACAAGTTATGGTGGAAATCCTTCAAAAATAATATTAATAGACAAAGTAGGGAAAGAAGTACATAAAAAGTTAGAGAATCGAGAAGAACCCCGAGGAGCAATAGGGACAGATAGCGAAACAAAAGAACAGGGAAATTTAGAAGTAGAGAGTGAGGAAAATACCAAATCGGAAGAACACCGAGGAGGGACAGTAATAAGGGAACACAAGAAGGAGAAAACAGATCCACCAGTAAGAGAAGACGAGATCATAAGCTTCAAAATAAGAGACAATAGTGAAAAAGTTGAAACAGAATCTGAAGAAAGTGGAGAAGAGGAGAAAACAAAAACTGAATCAAGAAAAAGAAACTGGAAATCAGAAAGAGAAGAAAAAGAAGGTGAAGCCAAAAGGCCAAGAAAAGGAGATAATTGGCCCAGCAACTATATAAGAAAATTGAGATATAGAATAATAAGAACAGGAGAAAAAAGTGCTGAACAAGTGAATGAAATAACAAGTCAAAAGGGACAAGAAAAGCCAAGTGGAAAACGACTACAAAAATCTAAAAGAACGAAGAAAGTGAATGCAAAGTACAAGTCACCTGAGTGGCTATATATCGCACTGACGGATTACAAAGAAGAAGGAAACACTCACGAGAACCCGAGACTAAGAAATCGAATGGGTAAAGGTGAGATGCAACAAACCTGAAGTGAAGACTTATAGTGCTTCTGCCGGACGTGACAATTTTACTGGATATGACAAATCACCGGATGTGACAACGAAAGAATTCTGGAGAGAATTAAAAGAAAGTACCAAGCAAAGACTTTTTGAAAGCAGAGTGGCATCTAAGTCATTTCTGAGGTGTAGTGACACAATTTTCTGAAACTTAACAAAAAGATAAAAGCAAAATGGAAAATACTAGGGATAGAAGAGATAAATGTGAGTTTGTAAAAAGATGGTGTAAAATGTGCTGCTTTTGTACGGGTTTATTAATGACCGTATGGATAGTTTTAGCAATCACAATTCCTATTAGTTTAGCTGTAATAGAAGCGAAGAATGATACTAAACCAGAAAAAGAAACTAATATTAAAGAACCAGTTATTTTAAGAAGTAGTGCAGAATTACATAAGGATAAGTCAGTAACAGACTTTTCTAAAAATGTTTTTACAAAATTGTTGTACGAATATGTAGAGACAATGGATGTGAGAGATTGTTATGTTTGTATGCAGTTGCCTGCATCAGTGTCAGAAGGTGTGACTTATCATCACCTACCTCTAACTTATGGAATAACCTGTAGTGTAATAGCAAGTTTATTTTATAAAACAGGTAGATTAGAGTCTTATTATACTGATATAGATAAGATTTTTGCAAACGTTCCGGTAGTACCAGAACTTAACAAAGTAAAACAAGCAAAAGTTTTAGGAGAATTCTTTCTAGAACATAGAAAATTAACCTTAGAAGAAATAGCTAAGAACAACCTTACCTGTGAATTAAAGAAAGAAGAAAAGGTATTTTTAGAAATGGTTGAAGAAAGAAGAATGAAATTTCAAAAAGAAGCAATAAAAGAGGAAGGAACACATCTATGGACGTTTGAGGAAGGAAATCATGAAGGGAAAAAGATAAATGCAGCAATGACATTAGATTGGCCGCAAACAGGAAAGTTGTGTATTAGGAGAAATAAGACAGTCTATGACAATTACTTTGTAGGTTCCAGTATCTGCCATGACAATTATCAAATTTTGGGAGGTTGGGGATTCAAAGGTGGAAAAGATCCAATATTTCCAGGTATCTATTATATTTGTGGGAATAGAGCTTATTACAGGTTACCGGACCATTGGTATGGAACTTGCTATGTAGGCCTGGTCTTTCCAAAAATCTTTCATATGGACAGAGAAGAAAAAGGAACATACAAGATGATTAATAGCTTTACACGTAGAAAGAGGGAAAGTTTTTCAGAAATTGTAGGTGATATTTTTGGAGCATTAATACCAGCAGTGGGAATATCTTTGAATGCATTTAAAATTCGGAAGTTATCCACAGTAGTAGATCGTTTGTCTACAGATACTGCGGGAGGGTTCTTGATGGTAAATACCGAAATGGTTGCCATGAGAGCTATGGTGATGCAAAATCGGCTTGCCCTTGATATTCTTTTGGCAAAAGAGGGTGGAGTCTGTGGAATGCTGAAAGTCCAACATTGTTGCACTTACATTCCTGATAAAAGTGAAAATATACAGAAGTATATTACAAATATTACAAATTTGCACAAAGAACTAGTTCCACTGGAGGTTGAAAGTGTCTTGGGAAAACTTGGTAGAGGGTTTTCTTCCGTAGCAAATTGGTTAACCAGAATGAGTAGACTAATGATAGGGAAAGTTATAATAATAGCAACTGTAGCAATATTGTTAGCCATGGTGTTGAAAATTGTAATAACGTGTATAAAAAGAAAAGTAAGACAAAATAAGATAAAAAGAAATAACAGAATAATGAAAGAGAGAGAGAGAGAAATGGGTGAAATTGAGTTAGAGAAAATGAAAGAAAGCATGTATAAAGAGACGAGAAGACAAGATGAAATGGAGACAGATGTGTAACTAACAAAAAGCAAAAGGATGAAAGACATATGCTGCTTGAAAAAGAAGTATAACTTGGGTTTTATGTGGTGATTTAAAAATCACCAAAGGGGGAGTTGATGGAGCAGAGAAAATAAAAATGTTTAACCCCTAACAAATTTTATAAATAATTAATAAAATGTTCGTTTAAATGTATTAATCAACACTGTACGTGAGGGAAGGGTAACACGCAAGTATATGGGCTGAATAATCTATTAACGAATGTCTGTGTGTCTAATTATAACATAAAAATAATTGCGTACTAAATTTATAATAAATGCATGATTTGTGCTTCATAGAATATAAACGTGTCGTTGCAAAAACAATAGTGATGGTAAGTAAGGAACAGCTTAAATGTTGCTTTCTGCTAGGTAATAACTAATTGGGGTACGTAGATGACGGGTGGGAAACGAAAAGGCTATGTTTCTCTATTTTAATTATGTTTTGTTTATTTCAAAATAGTGCTTCTAAGTATAAACGAGTGGCGATATAAAATGGCTGCCGGTTAATGAAGTGCGCATGTGCGGGGAAACGCGTGACAAGGGAGAAAAAGTTGGAGAAAAGCTAACCACGTGATGTTGCTGAGAGGCTAGGATGCGAGAATGGTCAAGGCTGATGTGACCTAATTGAACTGATAGTGTGCCGTGGTGATCAGCAAGGAACCGTGGGAAACCGTTTTAAGAGAAAGGACAATGCCTGCAGAGTTCTCGAATGTATCGAAAGAAGTTACAAATGTACTGATCGAAGCGGATGGAAACATGTCTTGAACTGTGAGAAAGGAAATGATCATATACATTCCAAAGGACCAGTTGGATCCGGGAGAACTTGATTAAAGAATGAATAGATGAAATGAATGGACCAATGAAAGAAAAGCGTGTTATTAAGGTTGCAACAATTAGTTAGCAAAGTTAGAATTAGGGTATAAGAGGGCCTACTCTTAGTGGGAGGGGTACACAGTCGGAGTTGGAGAGTCGCAGTCAGAGTCGGTGTTGGTGTTGGTGGCTTCCAGTGCTTGGTGGTCCAGATCGATCCATTTACTGAGCGGGAGATGCTGAAAGACTGTTAGATGAGACGGGTTGCAGGTAGCTGATGCTGACGAGCTGAAGTTTCTGTTGCTGTCTTATTTTTCCAGTTGAGTATGAGAATCAAGATATTTTTAATTCGTAAACTTAGGTTAGAAATCCTTAGGCTAAATTAGGGAAGATAGGCAGGTAATTAGGGTTTTTGCTTCATGATAAAATTTCCTTTCTGCAATAAAATTGATTTTGCGTAATAAATATTTGAATTAACAATGAATGAATAATTGAATAAAAAGTCTAAATTCTTTCTCATGCTTTTAAAAATTATATAAAATTTAAGATTCTTAAAACAAACGACTCAGTGGTTATTTTACTAAATGATTGTGACACTAGTAATTGGTTATTGTGATTTAGCTGGTCTTAATCACTACAAATTAATTTCTTACTAGATGATCCATCGACAAAACAATGAGCAGGAATATCTTAAGAAATAACTAAGAAAGCAATAGGTAATAAGGTATCCCGGCTCTTTCCAGCGGTACATAAATGGTGTTTTCCATTTAGTTCTCATGCTTCTCCTAGGAGTACAGAATTTCGTAAAGGTATAAAGGAAATCCAGGTGTGTGTGTGTGTGTGTGATAGGCGATGTTTATGGGCCCCATCGTCATGTGGATGTGAGAAAATATAGTTTGCCCCTGGATGACCGATAAGTGACCTAGGAGGAGAATAGTTTTATTGTACGCGCTGCATCAACAGTCTTGTTTTTCACATGCTCTCTGGTTGTGAAGTACTTCCAAGAACTGTTGTGGTAAAAAACTTTCACCGTAACTGCAAAACAGTTCTCAAAAAGCCCTAGGTCCCCGAACCCGACCAATCTGTTGTGTGGTATTTCAAGCGCTGCCTGGGCTTCAGCTGCTCTAGACATAACCGTGTTGGGGGTGCTGCGATCCAGCAGTAGCACAGCGATGCTAGCCACCAGAAACATGTTGGACATCCCGTTGTTAAGGTGGAGCAACCAACGTTGTTCCTTTCCAATGATTTTACTGTACAAGATGCTCTTTTAAAGGTCTGGAAACACCCCCCCTCACTGCCCTGAACAATGAGGGCGATGACTCTGAAAGTCCCATATGCTACTATTTCTGCCTTACTCTGTAAAAGATTAGAGAGGTTTTCTAGAAATGCCACAGCATCAAACACATTGCGTGGCATTTGTTTGATGAACAAGGGATTGCCAATGCGTTGTCCTTGGAAGCATAGTTGAAAGAAATCATTAGGCCCCACATCATGTAGCAACCACTCTATGATCATTTGCACGGCCTGATGAATAGCTAAAACTCCTTGATCAGAGGAGTTTATGCACTCTACGTTAACAAACCTGAATTCATCATAATGCTCTGTAGCGTTAAATCTCTCTACAGTGTGCCTGTACCTTCTGACGTGCTCTAAAAACACATGTTCTGAATCCTCATATTGGGGGATTGCGTTAGATGGTGAGCTCTCCTGGGAATCATTTTGTGGAAGGAAGACTGGTTCTGAGCAGGCGTATTTTTAAATCTCCTTGTAACACAGATTCTGGCATTATTTAATTTACTTATTAAAAGCCTACGCTGCTCGGCCTTATTAGCCCAATTGTGTTTCTTACCGGGCCACCCGCTTTTAGACAGGCTCCCACAGCCTATTTGAACTAGTTCAGAAGTATCTGTTGAACATACCCTCACCGATTCCCCGACTACAGACCTAGCAAGAAGCCCTTCGGGGAGTTCAGTGTATCCGAGTCTCTCAACTGTTTTGGGGTCTAACAGGGGCAGATTTATATGGCGCTGTAAATATATTTGGAACATTTAGGCCTTGGTTGAGGGGTTCTAGCTGGTTTTTGTTCTTGAGGACTCACAAGAACTGATGGGCTTTAGTAAGTATATCTTGGAGCTTCTTTTGATATTTTGGTCTATGGGTAGCTTTATTAATGAAAGTGGAACCGTCGTTCTTTAGGGAGCGCCGTAGGCCTAGCCATGATGGTATAACCCCTATGTCTGCAGCGGATGATTCACAAACTTGTAAAACCTTTCTTATACACCTTTCCATCCTCTGAATTATCTCCCTCTGAGCATCCCTCAAGGGACTGTTCTCATTTCCTGCCTTCCCCAATTTTAAGGTCATAGAGATCAGCTTGGATTTTAAATTTCTGACAGGCTATTGTATGTCTTTAATATATGTCCCTGGTACAGTTTTTTAGACCAAAACATCATATTCTGGGGCATTAGCGACGGCTGTTGGGCTGGGGTGTATATAACCACGAAGTACACCTAGTACAGTTCTCTGGTTACCCCCCCCTTTCACCTTTCTGAAGGTCAGGCCTTTGAGGAATCAAAAAAACAGGGTCCCAATGCGAGCACAGAGGACAATTCCGCACTAGACGCTGCTTCAAAGCTCTGATTTTGTATTTCTCTCCAACCTATACTACTGTCGGGGTATGTTGAGGCGGGTGATGGTAAATTTACACTTTATGGGGGACTGGCTGGATTGTACGCTCCTGGAGGAGTAACTGGTGACATCGGATATGGGGAACTTAAATGCTGGTCGTAATAGCTCAGGGTCGCAGAGGTGTAGGAGGCGCAGGGACTGGGTACTGGTGATTGCGGCAGGTCAGTGTCTACACACTACAAGGTCCACTGTGTGTGGATGCTGCCATTGTTTCAGAACTCTCTGCCACCCCGGTCAGACCCCTGAAAAGTCCTATACATGAAGATTAAGGGTTCTGCTCTGACTGATCGCTTTCAAGATTGGCGCCCGAAGGCCTCTGGTCGTTAATTATAGACTGTGTTGGGGATGGTCCTCTGGGAAGCACATCTACATTAGACACCTCGGACGTTGAACATTTAGAGTCCTGCGGATTATGAGGACATGCCTAAGGTGTAACAGTATTTTTTAAAGATAGATGCAAAGGTACTGTTTGTAGGTCCAGAACAGTTTCTTCTTCTTCCAATTCTTTAAGGAAAGGCGATTCGCTTTCGGTTTTTTGGATAACTTAACATCGCCTTCAATGGTTTTATAAACCCCAGATGCTGTGTGTCTGCGGATGAAAGTGCGCACCCTTTGGGGTCTCCAGCCCTAGGCAGAAATGGAGTTCCTGTAGGAGTGTTCAATGTACTGGTTGTAGGCTTTAATTGTAAAGTGGTGCATGGGTTAAAGTCAGTACTGGGTCTATTGCAGTTATTTGCCGAGCCAGCGCCTGGTTTGTCCTGACGCACATTCCAGCTTCCACCTGTTGTTGGCATCTGGGCATGTTGACAGGTCTGGGTGATATCCTTTAGAGGCATAGACGTCCACTTAGCCTTAGGGGGGACTTCTCCAGAGATCTTTTGTGATGGCTCTACGACGTAAACATAAAACAATATATATTAGAAAAAAAAAGAGCCTGTACAACTGTTTACAGTCCCAAGCACGCCCCCTCATGCATTACTTCTACATCACATTTTTTTCTACCCCTTACTATATGCTGGAAGAACAATCTGTTTGAGAGAAAAATACATTAGGGTTCTTTTGACTCTGCATTCATTTGTGGCGCCCCTTGCTTTGTAGCAGGAAGTCTTTGGGGATTGTAGACTTCTTTTTTTGGACCCCTCTATGGCTTGCGGTTCTACCTTTTGTGGCGGTACGCTGTCCTTGTATGCCTCTGGGGAACTGTAAAGAAAAAAAAGAAATAACCATCACATTTTACAGTATAATACAAGGACTTACAAGGACTTAGCCTACAGTCTTATTAATTTGCAAGAGCCGAATTACGCAGTATGCTGGTCGCTGTGTTTTGAGCCTCTAGGTTTTGCTGCAGCGCATCAACCGCCAGCTGTACTTATCGTCATAACCTGTAAAAAAAAAAAACACCACACATACACAAGAAAACATTTTTGGAAAATAAAAAATTAACAAATAAGGCATCGTACACACAGGAAGGTTAGCATAGGTCTCAGAACTATAGCGCTCTAAATATCTGTACCTTGCTGAAAGGCAACCGTTTCCTCGTGGGTCCATGTTATTTCTGGGAGATCCTGGAAGGGGGGGGCAGAGCAGACAAATTTGAAGAAACCTTGTTGTAATCGCCCTGGTATCAAGGTAATTATATGACTAATACATCTCTCCAAATTAAATAGCTTTGAAGGCATTTTTTTTTTATTCAGCCATTTTTTCTTCAGACATCAGCCCATTAACTCTGAAAATATACACGTTTTCATCATGAATCAATACTTTTTAATGCTGGAATACATATAATGTTCACAATGGAAAAGCTTTTATAGCAGGAGGCTGGGCTGCACCCTGGAGAGCTACTTGCAGGTAGCTGGAGAGCTATTGGTAGCTCACGAGCTATATCTTGGAGACATCTTGAGGAGGAAGTGCATTAAAAAAAAAAAAAGTAAGGGAACTGTGATGCTGTGCACAATAGGGGTGGCTCGAGTAGGTGTCGGGTCGGTGTCGTAGGCATGGCTAAAACTAATCGGTAATTTTTTTCGGTCTTTCACCTTCGGCATGTACATATACAGCAATACCCATCTTAAATGCAAAATCAAATGCAAGTTACGTTAATCAGTGGGAAATGCACTACCGTACTTCATGAAACCTGTTAGTTAATGCACTGCCAAGGTCTGTGTCTGTAACCAGACAGCCACGGTATTGAATCTTGGCTGGAACAGTGGAGAATAGTTAGGGGCTAACACAGGCCCCTACAGCGCAGGGACCAGTGTTACAATCCTTTAAAAACACACTTAACAACCCCGCTGGTAACTCCTTTCCAATACCAGTGGAAAATATTACATCTGTGTCATCAGAAAGTGTCAAGTGATTACATTAATCAAACCCAATTTCAGTTTTTATGACAAAAGATTTGGACCAGTTTCCTGTGTCCCGGTTTCAACAGAACACACCGATTTCTTAAGTTGTATCACCTTGGTTAAGAATGAAGCAAAACAGAAGGCCACTAGGTGGCAGTATTGGACGGGAGATGGAACTTTCCGATTCTGAACTCAGTGTCAGTTCGAGCTACACTTTTTTTTGTTTTTTTGTTAATAATTTCATTAAAAGTAAAGGATAGCACTAATGCTACGACTACTACATTTACTACTACTAATAATAAAATCTATTTATACAGCAAACTCCACAAATTGAACTGTCTCACGTATTTATCTTTACTGAACTTAACGCTAGATATTTTATCTAAAGCAGAATGATAAAGCACCGTACCTGAATCTATATCTTTCATGTACACCATACTCTTTCCTGAACATATACAAGCCCCTTATTGTTGGCATGGCATTCTTCTTTACCATTTCACAACGGGGGTTACAGCTCAGGTTGGGTGGAAAATGCACACTGGGGTAACAGTGTTGTAGGTATTCACAGCTGGAGTTGCGCCTGTTATCAAAAAGGCTCACGGTAACCCCCAAACCTCTGACAATATGCTGCATGGGGTTAGTTACAATAAACACAAAAGCAAAGCCATAGCTAAAAACCTAAATAAATACAATGTAAATATAAAGCAAACCCAGTTATGTACCTGAAGTAGAAGATGGTTTGCACCAGCACTTCGCGCTCTGCCATTCTGAGCCATGCTTTTCTCCTTGGTGTCCTGGGGTAGCCCTGCTCTCCGCAAAACTTCAAATAAGTTGTTCAAAGCTGCTTGTGACTGTGGTTGTGTGTATGATCCCTGAGATGGGTTTTTAGGTCTCGCCTACGCAGCGCGCATGCGCTGCATAGGAAAAGACCTTTTGAAATCGATTCAGCTTTGCAGGCTAAAAAACATGCACGCATTGCATTGCTTTGAATGGCAACGCGTACACGTTTGGCGATTCCCTTGTGGGAGCGAGATTTCAAACCATCTGTTTGTAATTAACAGATGGTTCCTGCTCGCTCCCACAAGGGAAACAGGCGCAGGCCCCCTCCTCTCTCTCCTCCCCCTGCTGCCTCTCGTCAAACTTTTTTTTTTTTTTTACTTTGAGCGCGAGGCGCACGCGCTTGTTATTCCTCCTGCGGTCGTAGCTTTAGAGTGTAGCTACGCACGTCACAGCACTCAGTGCAAGTGTCAGTGGGACATGGACGAAGCTAACGTAATGTCACTTCCATGACACAACACAACCGGTGCATCAGTTCTTTCCATGTTCTTTCCTTTCTCGCGTTATAGACTGAGGTAAACGCGCCAGCAGACAGTATAACAGTGATAAAGCAACTTAAACACCAGGGCAGTAAAAGAGTAGTGTAAAAATAACTGAAGACGCGCGGTGTAACAAGCTACTAACGTGCGCTCTTCAAAACGGACTGAATAACTCCTCCACAGAAGGAATTTACATCTCAAGGGGTAACCTAGCTCGAGGGTCAGGGGCTCATTTCAATGCTAAATACAATTATCTCTCCTAACAGAGGGATAACATCTTGTCCCTGTGGAAAGAGGGGAGGATGTTCTTCTGAAAGTCCCATGTCTTTTAAAATGTTAAACTCATCAACGGGAGCTAAGTGGGCACCCCCAGGGACCGGGCGGGCTCCTCTGCCCACAGCGGCTGCTAATAGCTGGGCGTTTCTGAGTGGATGGCTTTCAATCAGACGGATGGCACCTGCATCGAGATGCCATTGTTCGCCCACCTCGAGGTAACGGCCCCACCCAAGGTCGCCCATTGTCGCCTTGTTCTTCCCACAGAACCCTCCCCGCCCTGTGCGGCAGCCCGCGAACCTGCCTGCCTTACCCTGTGTGACCGGTGGAACCGGAATGAGCCGACCCTTGACCCGGGCACTGAATGCACACCTCATTCCTGAACGCTGGGAATGCAATAAGCGCCAGGCCTCGCTGACCAGGGGGTCGCCAAGTGCATTTTACACACAGACAGAAAGGCAATAGATAGTGTTGTCTTAATAAGGGATGGTAGAAGCGGTCCTCATAATGTTAAAAACAATAGAGTAGTGACCATTTGCACAATCGCAAGTGCACACCTGGACCACGTAGGCTCTGGAAAAAACTCCTAAATTAAGAATAGTAGATCTTTTTTTTTATATCTGTTGGCTACTCTCTGGAAACACTCAGGCGCTAGCATTATCATTTTAAATAATACTGAACGCACCCAGCTCTCAAGGAGAGATGCCAGACAGCCCTTTCTAGAGTATACACGAGGCTGAGTCCGCCTTTCCAACCTTGTGTCCTGTATGTGACGCATGTGGATGTGGGCAAGTAGCGCAGGGCACGCTGCACTCGCTTAAAGGCCTCTTGGCGCTTTAATGACAGATTCCGTTACTAATTTCTGGCACCTATTTTGCCAGCCTCGAACAGATGAGTCCGCCGAGCTTTCATTTGAATTTGTAAACCTGCAGAGTAGACGCCAATCTCTGCCTCAGATCCTTAAACCCACCGAACTCTCGTACAAACGACTGGGTTTTCTGTTTTGGGTGTCGATAATTAAAAAACCTCTAGAGGCAGATAGATATACTACATGTTCACGCAACGCGGTGCGCTGCATAGAAGGGAGAGAACAGAACAGGTCCATATCTCTAGAGAGATGGCTCTGTGGCCCTCTCTCCCTGCCCATGCGCCAAAACACCGGGGGACCCTTGCGGTGCAAAGACTATGCTTCAATACTTTTCCCACTTTGTATGTGTGCTGTACACCGCAGCACACATGCAAAGTTGGATAAATGTGGAGAATTTAAAAAGTTTCTCCAAATCTACGCCAGCCTCAAGGAGGCGTAAGCTTTTGGCATATATGCCTGTCTACCAATGTTACTAGATAGGAATTTGCGCCAAAGTCCCTGGGTGGTTGCCTGGGAACTCTCATGTACCACCCATGGTACCCCCCCCTTGAGGCAAAGTAGTGCATATCGATACTTTGGCTAATTTTCCAACGTACTTCTTGATTTGCATTAGAAAGTCAGTAACACCACAACACGTTGTGCCAGGTTTGCAAATAAAAGTAATGTAAACCTGGCGCAAAAGGTGAGTAATTCTGGGCCCTAGTGCTTGCATGGTGGGTGGAGGAGAGGACAGGGCTGAAACTCTGCCCCAGTGAGACTGGTAAGGCATCCTCAAGTCTTCCTATATGGCAGTCAAAGGATGACATGAGCAGGCATGGACTCACCCTCGTTTGGAAGGTGCGAGCACGCCAACCGCCTGCAGCAGAGATTTCAAATGTCGCACCCTAACAGAACAACTGAACCCCACCCCAAAGTAGTAAGCCCCCATTGCAGTCAAATCGATGAGGGTGCCCCCTTTCCAGAAGTAGTTTGCCTCCATTTGCTTCAACAGGAAAATCTCACCTAGCCCTTCGTGGAGAGTCAACAATTTGAGATTTATGCTGACGAGCATGCCGGTATAAATAATCAGTGTTTTCACTATTTTACAACCCACATGAATCGCCCAGTAAACAAGATAATTCGTTACACTTTTTACAGATTCCGTGCTCTAGTGCACGCACTAATAGATGCAGGCATGTGAGGTCAAGTGAAAGTAGCCAACATGGCTCGAGTGCGTCGGGTACACCTAGCTACCACCATGTTCACTGACATCAGGTGAAGTCCATTAAATGTCACTAGTTTCTACTCAGTTCCTCTGCCATGGGGTCACCTCTATCAGCCCAGGCTTATTTTAGCCAGCAGCATTCAGGTTTCTGGCACTTGATCTACAAGTCGCAGAATGCATTATGCAGGTGGCTAAAAAAAACAAAAAACGAAATGTAGCTCTCCTGAGTTAAGGACTGTGAAGGAGATGGCCTTGTACTCAACTGGCTGAACTCTTTAACATTATAGAGTTTTCATCACATGCTCACTAGCTGTAGTCACAAAAGGGAAGGGTTTACTTAGACAAACGCCCCGCCCCCAATCTAGTTGATCATAATAATGTTCAGTGTGCACAACTCTCACACCTTACATGAAAGAATCGCAAGCATTTGTAAAAGGGGAGATTTCGAAGTCCATTTTTGGGGGTGCAAGGCGTTTAAAGACACAGACCCAGGAAGCCAGTCAGAAAGGTCAGTCATTGCACCACAACAAGTCACGTGTTTTGCAGCCTCTCTACCTGGTATATACACATCCTTGCAATATGTTTTTTATGTGTTGGATTTGTTATTTATTTAGCCCCCCCAGCAATGAATGCGAGGTGTGCTGTGGACTTTTGAAAGTGAAGTGCAGTCAACTATGTTACACACCCACACACGTCATGTTACACCAGTGAAAATAAATAAGGGACCAATGAAATATTAAGTGTACTAATAAAGACGGATGTCCATCATATCGAAAATATGTCCGAGTTTTGTTGTGACTCAGTAACTCTTCAGTATCAATGATACTGACCCGTGCCCTCTCCGGTATCAGCTTACACAGACAACAGCATTTAGCTGCTGTCACGGGCCGCGCACGCTTTCAGCGTGGGAACCGTGACGTAAACCATTCATGGTATTTCTACAGTGGGCTGACAGCAGCTGACCACTGTTACATCGAGCGAAACTATTCAGGTAAGCGGGTTCCCTGGCACTTACATTCTACCATCGTAGTGTTTCATTCCCTATGCGCACTTGCGATGCCGGCATTCTTTTTTTTAAATAAAATTGTGATCGAACTTCACGGCGCCTCTCTCTCTACCTCTCTCTACCTCTCTACCTCTCTCCCTCTACCTCTCTACCTTTCTCCCTCTCTCTCCCTCTCTCTACCTCTCTCTACTTCTCTCTACCTCCCTACCACTCTACCTCCCTACCTCTCTATCTCTCTCTACCTCTCTCTACCGCTCTACCTCTCTCTACTTCTATCTACCTCTCTCTCTCTACCTCTTTCTCTCTATCTCTACCTCTACCTCTCTCTATCTCTACCTCTCTCTCTACCCCTCTCTCTCTACCTCTCTCTCACTACCTCTCTACCTCTCTCTCTACCTCTCTCTCTCTCTACCTCTCTCTACCTCTCTCTCTCTACCTCTCTCTACCTCTCTCTCTCTACCTCTCTCTACCTCTCTCTCTATCTCTACCTCTCTCAAAGATGGCTGCAGCGTCTACGTGGGATGCGGTGGACTAAGTGGCAGCCGGAGCCTGATAGCACTGCTTGTCCTTTAAAAAAAAAACAAGCATTGGCATAGCCAATAGGTCTCCCCTTTGGGAACTCATAAGTGTTTAGTTATCCAGTACAATATCCTTGGTACAACAACATCAAGTGTTGCATGGCTAAACACTTATAAGGTCCTAAAGGCGAGACCTATTGGCTATGCCAATGCTTGTTATACTTGTTACAGCATGCTAATTATGCACAGGTCTCAGTTTGGGGAGGGGTGGGCTTTTAAATATGTGTTTGAGTTTTGGGGGTTTCATTTCACAGCTGTCATGTTTCAAACATTGTATGTGTAGACCACTGTGTTGTCACTTTATACTTTGACATCTGCTGATCATGTTTGACCCTTCTCGTGGGAAGTTCGGAGCAAACATCTGTGTTTTGGTTTCATTTCAGAGTTCACTAGTTGGGTCCAACGAAAGACATTTCTTTTTTAAATAAAACAAAAAGCCACATTTGACAAGCCCCTTTGGGTTAGGCATCCAGGGGGGTGGCTGAGCATTTCCCTGCTCCTCTCGCTGAGGAGTCAGACATCTGTCAGAGTGAAGCCTTCAGGACTGTGACTGCCTGAACATGCCCAGGCTTGCTTTGTTAGACTCACACACTGGGCACGCCACTAGTGTTGCAGTTTTACATGTACCAAAGCCCTACACACAGGGGCAAGAGCCCAGGCACGTGACCAGCACGTGACCCGGTTGATGTCACACCGCACTGACGTCAGTTCCATGGAGGGACGCAAGGAGAGGGGGTGGGACCATAAGTCCCGGTCAAAGATTATGTCACTTTCGGGGCGGGACATCAATAATTTTTCGGATTTATGTAAGGTATCCCCGTATACTACTTTTACATTTCTCCACCTTGATCACTGAATTTCTTAGTCACCCTTCGGTCCTTTAGTCTGTGCTCTCCCTAAGATCCCTGAATTCCCTGCCTGCCATCAGGACATGAGTCAGAGGATCACGTGCATCCGCGTAACCGGAGGTTTCTGTTCAACCTTAAGGAACAAGGGGCCCTGCTCATCCCAAGACTTTGAGACGCTTTCTCATCATTAGTGTTGAAGCTCTGAAGCTCATTTCCATTCTCAGTTACACTGAGGTCCTACAAGGCTTCTGGAGTTCAGTTCACATGATTTCCTGTTCATCCTTAAGCCATGTAGCTCTTGTTAGCTGTTACCCAGAGGCTGCAGCTCACTCTCCGGTTACTGGGAACCATGTTCACCTGAGACACTGTGATTCCCATGTTTACCGGAGACTCCAGTTTGTACCCAGTGCCCACAGTAGACCATGGGGTGAGCAGGCAAGCTTCACGGGTACTACTCGGTTTAGATCTCTGAGGCTCCGGTTCGTACCCAGTGCCCACAGTAGACAATGGGGTGAGCAGGCAAGCTTTATGGGTACCACCCGGTTTAGATCCCTGTGGCTCCAGTTTGTACCAAGTGCCCACAGTAGACAATGGGGTGAGCAGGCAAGCTTCACGGGTACTGCTCCATTTTGATCCCTGAGGCTCCAATTCACCTTAATTTCCTTGAAGCAACTGAACACTCTTAAATCCCTGGCTCATCCTCAGGTCCATAAGGCTCCTGTTTCTCCCCAGGCCTCATCTCACCCTGAGGTCACAAGGCTCCTGTTTCTCCCCAGGCCTCAGCTCACCCTCAGGTCCTGAGGCTCCTGTTTCTCCCCAGGCCTCATCTCACCCTGAGGTCCCGAGGCTCTTGTTTCTCCCCAGGCCTCAGCTCACCCTCAGGTCCGTGAGGCTCCTGTTTCTCCAGAGGCCTCATCTCACCCTCAGGTCCCTGAGGCTCTTGTTTCTCCCCAGGCCTCATCTCACCCTGAGGTCCTGAGGCTCCTGTTTATCCCCAGGCCTTATCTCACCCTGAGGTCCTGAGGCTCCTGTCTCTCCCCAGGCCTCAGCTCATCCTCAGGTCCCGAGGCTCCTGTTTCTTCCCAGGCCTCAGCTCACCCTCAGGTCCCAGAGGCTCTTGTTTCTCCCCTGACCTCAGCTCATCCTCAGGTCCCTGAGGCTCCTGTTTTTCCCCAGGCCTCAGCTCACCCTCAAGTACCTGAGGCTGTTGTTTCTCTCCAGGCCTCAGCTCATCCTCAGGTCCCCGAGGCTCCTGTTTCTCCCCAGGCCTCAGGTCCTGAGGCTCCTGTTTCTTCCCAGGCCTCAGCTCACCCTCAGGTCCCAGAGGCTCTTGTTTCTTCCCAGGCCTCAGCTCATCCTCGGGTCCTGTGGCTCCTGTTTCTCCTCAGGCCTGAGCTCACTCAAGTCCCCGAGACGCCTTTTTCTCCCCAGGCCTCAGCTCACCCTCAGGTCCCTGAGGCTCCTGTTTCTCCGCAGGCCTCAGCTCACCCTCAGGTCCCTGAGGCTCCTGTTTCTCCCCAGGCCTCGGCTCATCCTCAGGTCCCTGAGGCTCCTGTTTCTCTCCAGGCCTCAGCTCACCCTCAGGTCCTTAAGGCTCCTGGCCTCCCCCAGGTATGCAAGACTCTTGCTCACTGTCATTTTTCTCAGAGGCGTCTACTCAGGATGGTGATCCCTGAAGCTCCTGCTCAGCGTAGATATTCTCTCTTCACTTTCATTCCCCCTTCAGGTTCCTGCTCACCCTTGAACCACTGACTTTCTTGACCATCTCTGGATCCTGTGTAGCTACCACCAACCCTTATGTAACTGTCCTACTCCTTGGGAAGCTGCAGCAGGCATCCAAGGTGGCATCGGAGTTACACAAGGCTTCACGTGTTGGTGTCACTCAAGAATGTCTCTCCATGTGATGTCATTGAGGGTGCATAAAGCTGGGTACTTGATATGTTGTGGGCAGAGGCATGATTTAATTTTGGAAAGCTGTAGGAATTCACTCCAGATGCATCAGCCAGCCTCACATGCCAAGGATTTACACTGGTTGTCTACAGGCATCAACCAGCCTCACAGGCCCTTAAGGATTTACACTTGTTGTGTACAGGCATCAGCCAGCCTCACAGGCCCTTAAGGATGGACAGTGGTTGTCCACATGCATCAACCAGCCTCACAGGCCCTTAAGGATTTACACTGGTTACGTACAGGCATCAACCAGCCTCACAGGCCCTTAAGGATTTACACTGGTTGCCTACAGGCATCAACCAGCCTCACAGGCCCTTAAGGATGGACACTGGTTGTCCATAGGCATCAACCAGCTCACAGGCCCTTAAGGATTTACACTGGTTGTGTACAGGAATCAACCGGCCTCACAGGCCCTTAAGGATTTACACTGGTTGCCTACAGGCATCAACCAGCCTCACAGGCCCTTAAGGATTTACACTGGTTGCCTACAGGCATCAACCAGCCTCACAGGCCCTTAAGGATTTACACTGGTTGCCTACAGGCATCAACCTGACTCACAGGCCCTTAAGGATTTATACTGGCTGCCTACAGGCATCAACCAGACTCACAGGCCCTGAAGGATTGACACCGGTTGCCTACAGCATCAACCAGTCTCACATGCCCTTAAGGATTTACACTGGCTGCCTACAGGCATCAACCAGACTCAAAGGCCCTGAAGGATTGACACTGGTTGTCTATCAGGAGATGCCTTGAATGCAAGTCCCTCTGCATTGCTTTTAAAGCACTGCACGACTCAGGCCCTGATGATCTTACACGCTCTTTGGCAGCCAAAAATGTAATTGTTTTGAAGTTTAGAAAATCTCTCTGGGGAGGCGGAAGCTTTGTAATCTGCAGGCCAAACTCTGGAGTCCTCTTTCTCTCAGACTGAAGGAAATGACAGGTTTCCTTCCATTCAGGAAGCATTAAAGGCATGGGTGGTTAGTCAATAGACTGTGTTTTTTCAACTCTTGCTTGGTCCCCTTAGCGATAACCGCTTATTCATTCTTATGTAGTGGCAGCGCCAAGACGCCTCCAGGCATTCAAGGGCTTTATAAATATAAATTGCCTTTCATACATTTAATTTCCCTGTCAGTCTACAAATCCCCCACTCACACTCATGTCTCCCCTGTGGGCTCTTTCTTCAGTTCTTTTTTTAATTCTCCTGGCCTTAATTCCTCCTCTCATTCCGTATCTCTCCTTGGTGTTTTATTTTAGTTCTCCATCTAGTAAAGCATCCCTTTTTCTCCATTCATGCTCTCTCTTGACAGACCCACTCACTTCTCTCTGACCTTTGAACTCCTCTGTGTCCTGTACTACACCTAATGTTATATTCTCTAGTGTCCAGTTCATTCCCTTGCTACAGCCAGTAATATAAATTCCTCCTATGTCACGAGACGTCACTAGACCCAGTGGAGCACCCACTGGTGGGATTTCCATTACCCTTCTATCCCTTTGATGAAGGAAACTCTACCAGCGGAATATTCTCTACATTTAGCGCTACCGCCAGGAACGCCAATGACCTAAGGGAGGATGTATAGTTCCCTCACATGCACTCTCCTTTTATAGCCCCTCACATGCACTCTCCTTTTATAGTCCTCACATGCACTCTCCTATTATAGCTCCCTCACATGCGCTCTACTTTTATAGTCCCTCGTATGCACTCTCATTTTACAGTCCCTTGAATGCACTCTATTTTTATAGCCCCACGCATGCACTCTCCTTTTATAGTCCCTCGCATGCACTCTCCTTTTACAGTCCCTTGAATGCACTCTCCTTTTACAGTCCCTCACATGCACTCTCCTTTTATAGTCCCTCAAATGCACTTGCCTCTTATAGCTCCCTCACATGCACTCCCCTTTTATAGTCAGTCGCATGCACTCTCCTTTATAGTTCCTCAAATGCACTCTCCTTTTATAGTCCTCAAATGCACTCTCCTTCTATAGTCCCTTACATGCACTCTCCTTTTATAGTCTCCTCGCATGCACTCTCCTTTTATAGTCCCACGCATGCACTCTCTATTCATAGTCATCTCGCATGCACTCTCCTTTTATAGTTCCTCAAATGCACTCTCCTTTTATAGTCCTCAAATGCACTCTCCTTTTATAGTCCCTCACATGCACTCTCCTTTTATAGTCCCTCACATGCACTCTGTTTTATAGTCCCTCACATGCACTCTCCTTTTATAGACCTCACATGCACTCTCCTTTTATATCTCCTTCACATGCACTCTCCTTTTATAGTCCCACGCATGCACTCTCTATTCATAGTCCCCTCGCATGCACTCTCCTTTTCTAGTTCCTCAAATGCACTCTCCTTTTATAGTCCCTCACATGCACTCTCCTTTTATAGTCCCTCACATGCTCTCTCCTTTTATAGTCCTCACATGCACTCTCTAATTATAGTCCCCACGCATGCACTCTCCTTTTATAGTTCTCACATGCACTCTCCTTTTATAGTTCCTCAAATGCACTTTCCTTTTATAGTCCCTCAAATGCACTTTCCCCTTATAGCTCCCTCACATGCACTCTCCTTTTATTGTCCCCTCGCATGCACTCTCCTTTTATAGTCCCTCACATGCACTCTCCTTTTATAGTCCTCACATGCACTCTCCTTTTATAGTCCTCACATGCACTCTCTAATTATAGTCCCCACGCCTGCACTCTCTATTCATAGTCACCTCGCATGCACTCTCCTTTTATAGTTCCTCAAATGCACTCTCCTTTTATAGTCCTCAAATGCACTCTCCTTCTATAGTCCCTTACATGCACTATCCTTTTATAGTCCCTCACATGCACTCTCCTTTTATAGTCTCCTCGCATGCACTCTCCTTTTATAGTCCCACGCATGCACTCTCTATTCATAGTCATCTCGAATGCACTCTCCTTTTATAGTTCCTCAAATGCACTATCCTTTTATAGTCCTCAAATGCACTCTCCTTTTATAGTCCCTCACATGCACTCTCCTTTTATAGTCCCTCACATGCACTCTGTTTTATAGTCCCTCACATGCACTCTCCTTTTATAGACCTCACATGCACTCTCCTTTTATATCTCCTTCACATGCACTCTCCTTTTATAGTCCCACGCATGCACTCTCTATTCATAGTCCCCTCGCATGCACTCTCCTTTTCTAGTTCCTCAAATGCACTCTCCTTTTATAGTCCCTCACATGCACTCTCCTTTTATAGTCCCTCACATGCTCTCTCCTTTTATAGTCCTCACAAGCACTCTCCTTTTATATTCCTCACATGCACTCTCCTTTTATAGTTCTCACATGCACTCTCCTTTTATAGCCCCTCACATGCACTATCCTTTTATAGTCCCCTCAAATGCACAATCATTTTACAGTTCCTTGCATGCACTCTCCTTTTATAGTCCCCTCACATGCACTCTCCTTTTATAGTCCCTCACATGCATAATCCTTGTCCCTCACATGCACTATTCTTTCACAGTCCCCTCGCATGCATGCCCCTTTTATAGTGCCTCACATGGACTCTCCTTGTCCCTCACATGCACAATCATTTTACAGTCCCTCAACTGCACTCTCCTTTTATAGTCCCTCACATGCATAATCCTTGTCCCTCACATGCACTATCCTTTCATAGTCCCCTCACATGCACACTCATTTTCTAGTCCCCTCGCATGCACACTCCTTTCATAGTCCCCTCACATGCACTCTCCTTTTATAGTCCCCTCACATGCACAATTTTTCTAGTCCCCTCTCATGCACTCTCCTTTTATAGCCCCTCGCATGCACTCTCTTTTATAGTCCCCTCGCATGCACTCTCCTTTTATAGTTCCCTCGCATGCACTCTCCTTTTATAGTTCCCTCGCATGCACTCTCCTTTTATAGTTCCCTCGCATGCACTCTCCTTTTATAGTCCCCTCGCATGTACACTCCTTTTATAGTCCCCTCGCATGCACTCTCCTTTTATAGTCCCTCACATGCACTCTCCTTTATAGTCCCCTCACATGCACTATTTTTCTAGTCCCTAACATGCACTATTCTTTTATAGTCCCTCACATGCACTATTCTTTTATAGTCCCCTCGCATGCACTCTCCTTTTATAGTCCCCTCGCATGCACGCTCCTTTTATAGTCCATCACATGCACTATCCTTTTATAGTCCCTCACATGCACTGTCCTTGTCCCTCACATTCACTATTCTTCCACGCCCTCCTCCATCTCACTGCGCCTCTAGCTTACTTTCCTGTTTCCTCTACCTTCCCTTTCTTGTCTCTCCCTTTACTGCCTTCTCCTCCATCCTTCTAATTCTCTCTCTTATCCACTCCACCATCTCACTTCGCCCCTTCTCTCTCTCCACGTTGCGCCCCTCTCTCTGTCCATTTTGTTACTTTCCTTTCCCTTTGTCCGGGATGAATGCTTTTTCACAGTAACCCTTAAAGAAAGATAATTGTTTGCTTTTTACTCATTTTTATTGTGATTTCCTCTCAGTTTTTAACATCAGAAGCTGGCATCAGGCGCCCGGGACTCGTCTGCCTGCTGCAGAAGACTAAAGCAAAGCCTCTTAAATGCCCCCGCCCGCCGTGATCTGCCTCCCTGCACAGTGCCCTTTCACCCCCGTGATCTGCTTCACTGCACAATGACCTTTCACCTCCACCCCATCTGCCTCCCTGCACAGTGCCCTTTCACCCCTGCCCCCCGGGATCTGCCTCCCTGCACAGTGCCCTGTCAACCCCCCATGATTTGCCTCCCTGCACACTGCCCTTTCATCCCCCATGATCTGCCTCCCTGCACACTGCCCTCTAACCTCCCGTGATCTGCCTCCCTGCACACACTGCCCTTTCACCCCCACGCTGTGATCTGCATCCCTGCACACTGCCCTTTCACCCCCGTGATCTGCCTCCCTGCACAGTGCCCTTTTACCCCCTGTGATCTGCCTTCTTGCACACTGCCTTTTCCCCCGTGATCTGCCTCCTTGCGCAGTGCCCTTTACCCCTGTGATCTGCCTCCCTGCACAGCGCCCTTTCACGCCCCCTCGTGATCTATCTCCCTCCACACTGCCCTTTCACCCTCCGTGATCTGCCTCCCTGTACACTGCCCTTTCACCCCCATGATCTGCCTCCCTGCACAATGCCCTTTCACCCCCCGTTATCTGCCTCCCTGCACACTGCCCTTTCACCCCCCCATGATCTGCCTCCCTGCACACTGCCCTTTCACCACCCCGTAATCTGCCTCCCTGCACACTGCCCGTTCACCCACCGTGATCTGCCTCCCTGCACACTGCCCTTTGTTGGAATGGAAACTGTTTTGGTCGATTTCCCTATGTATTTGTACGATTTAAGTTAGCATTTGCGGCACCATTTTGTATTCAGCCGCCATTTTGTATCATGATTGAAACTAACTTTTGTCTCACTCTGTCTGCCTCAGCAGAAAGCAGCCTCGATATTTCTCTGCAATTCCCAAGGTTGAGCTTCGCTGTGCTAATGAATAGACTGTCATGTTATTACATACCTTTCTCCTTAGATAGGCCTGTTCCCACTCTTAGAGAGATGGGCACGGGCAGAGTAACCTTGAAACTGAGATAGCATGTACCCGAGTCTCAGGACCGCAGCTCATCCTTCTGTATCTTCTTTGTTCACTAGCTACTAACTGGAAAATTCCAGCCTGGGTGTGTCTTTGGGGGTACTGGAAATGTATATCTGGTATTACCATGTTGGCGGGGTCAGTCCCTCTGCAGAAATCCAAGGAGGCTGGTCAGACTGGACTACTCTCGAGTGTATGACTAATAAATAACTTTGGTTTGAATTCTCTACTGTCTGACCGACTCTTCATTTGTTTGGAAGGCTGAGAGGTGGTCACGAGTGACCCGGGTGACCCGATTCGGGTTACTTCCTTCAGTTGGTGCCCGAACAGGGACTCCATCGGGTGTGGCCCTTCCTTGCCCACAGGATGGTGAGGAGGTCGGGCCGTGTCGGGCGGGTGGATCCCTGCACGAGAGAGTCTGGTACCCGCAGCTGCCCCGTCTGTATGACCGGGAGGTGCCTCACCCAGTGGTCATCCCGGCTGGGGTCCTGAACATCGAAACCCTTGGATCTGACCGTTTGGTCCAAAGAGTCTGCAGTGGAGAATACATTTGTTTGACCTGTGTGCACCAGGTGAGTTTGCTTTGGTTCTTATTGGCTATGGCGTCATTTTGGTTAATGGTCGGCATGGTCTGAGGACCGTCTTTGGAACAAGCGCTTGAATTTGTTTGGGTCCTTTGTGAACATGGGACTGATTTTGGTTTGTATAAAGTGTTTGTGAACACTTTACCAGGCAATGCAATGAATTTGGCTTACTTTTGAAAATGCCTGGGGTCAGCCGGCTTTTGGTTTGTGGTACCACTTTGGTTTGTCTCTTTGGTACGGTCTGAGGACTGATTTTAGTGTTTGCTTGATACGGTCTGAGGATCGACTTTGGGAAAAGTATTTGCAAATACTTTGCCAGGCATAAATAGAAAACATGTTTTCTTCTGAGAATGCCTGGTATAAGTGAACAGGTTTCTTTGTGCTGTCGTTGTTGTTCTACTGATGCTCAACCAGAGGTAAGACAGCTAGCGCCTCCAGAAGGCACTCTGAATTTTGATAAGTATGTGTAGGATGGCCTTGGCCCTATTATATTTCGTACGTTACGGCACAAATATACTAGGGACAATGCCAAAGTTGCAGTGGCCGTTGACGGACATTTTTGATAAACAGAAAATTTACTTCCTGTAGGAAAAAAATTGTTTGCAAAAAGTAGGCAGTCGATGTTTGATTCCCTCAGAACATGGCAAAAGGAAGCTAAACAAAAACGAATGAAAGCAGAGAAAGAGTCCCGGAAGGGAAGAATGCAGACAGTGACTTAGAAAGCTGTAGCATATGATAGAGAGAAAACAAAAAAGGGAATAGAGTGTGCTGATAGGAAATTTTGGTTGCAATTCGAAAAGTCTTATGTTGCTTGAGAAGGAAATGATACATTTGTAGAGGAATTGTTAGATGTTCGAACTCCAGCACCATACGCCCCGCAAAAAATATATCCTGCCATCCCACAGCCTCAATCGTCCGTCTCTTCTGCCTCCGCTGTTTCTCCTTCTTCTGTTATTGATCCAGCTGCTTTGGCCACCGTGGTTCCATGTTTATATATCGATGTAACAAATATAGTTTACAAAAATATCGATGTAAAAATATTGAATACAAAAATATCGACTCCCTATACTTAAACAGGTAAGTACAATAATATTGAATCAAAAATATCGAAGTAAAAAATATAGATGTAAAAAATATGGATGTAAAAAATATATATAACTTAAACAAAATAAATAATATTAATATTTTTAACAAAATAAATTAAATTTAATATATATTTTAACTAAATATAACAAATAAACTTAATTAAAAAAATATAAACACACAAAAATGTGTACATATACTTACTTACATACATTTTATTAACTATTATCTTTATTTAATTTATAAACTTTTTTAAATTATATAAAAATAAAATATATACATATATCAATAATTTAAAATAAAATAAAACATCCTATAATTAATTAACACATTAAACTATTAAAAAAAATAAAACATAAATTTCACAACACAATAATTACAATAGCAGGGAAAGTGTTGGATAGCGGAGGGGTAAAAATTACTATTCCTACTCCAGTGAGTGCAACAGTAGGGAAAGTGTTGGATAGCGGAGGGGTAAAAATTACTATTCCCACTCCAGTGAGTGCAACAGTAGGGAAAGTGTTGGATAGCGGAGGGGTAAAAATTACTATTCCCACTCCAGTGAGTACAACAGCAGGGAAAGTGTTGGATAGCAGAGGCGTAAAAATCACCATTCCCACTCCAGTGAGTGAAAAGCAGGGAAAGTGATGGATAGCTGAGGGGTAAAAATTACTATTCCCACTCCAGTGAGTGCAACAGTAGGGAAAGTGTTGGATAGGGGAGGGGTAATAATTACTATTCCCACTCCAGTGAGTACAACAGCAGGGAAAGTGTTGGATAGCGGAGGGGTAAAAATCGCCATTCCCACTCCAGTGAGTGAAAAGCAGGGAAAGTGATGGATAGCTGAGGGGTAAAAATTACTATTCCCACTCCAGTGAGTGCAACAGTAGGGAAAGTGTTGGATAGGGGAGGGGTATTACTATTCCCACTCCAGTGAGTGAAAAGCAGGGAAAGTGTTGGATAGCGGAGGGGTAATAATTACTATACCCACTCCAGTGAGTGCAACAGTAGGGAAAGTGCTGGATACCATACCAATCAAAATAAAAAACATCAACATTTTTATTAAATTTAATTTCTATTATTAACATTAATAATATTGAAATTTAAATATATTATTATTAAAAAAGGTAATAAACATTCATTAATTAAACATTGTTTAACTCTATAACATCCACAACACACACCTAAAATTATTTACACAATTACAATTACTAATACTAATTAATTAATACAAATTAATTAACAAATAATTAATAATTCATCAATAAAAAATAAATTACGTCCCACCCTTCTCACCATTTACACCTATAAACAACACAACACACACCTAAAATTAATTAAACAATTACCATAATTAATTAATAATTAATTTAAATTAATTAACAACTAATCAAACAATTATTAATTAATGTACACATTTAACTCAATAACATCACAATTATACAATTATGAATAAATATAAATTATTGAATACATTTCATATAATTAAATTACTTCTCACCCTATGCCCATATAAACCCACAACCCACTACAGAAATAAAAACGCAAAATTCAATTTAATTTTTTTTATTAACTTCTATAAATAATAAATAAAATCTATATAATTAAATTACTTCCCACCCTATTCCCCTATAAACCCACAACCTGCTACGGAACTAAAAACGCAAAATTGTATTTACAAAAGAAAATATTACCTACTAAAATGTTAACACATATACTAAAAATACAAACAATTTTCTTACAAAATACTAAAATACATAACATTAATAATAAATCGATATTTTTAACAACTATATTTTTGTAAACGATATTTAACACCGATATTTTTGCAATCGATATTACTTACCTAACAATCGATATTCTTGACCACGATATTTGTTCCATCGATATTTCTATCCCACAATATTTTTACCTCGATATTTCAGTACATAGATATTTATACATCAATATTCTAGCTCTGTACTGGCCACCGCACCTTCTGTCCTTTCTGTGGCTTCACCTTCTGTGCCGGCGATGACTGCAAGTCTTCCTGCTTCGCCTATCTCTCTCCGGCCCTTACACCCACAACACAGCCACTAATGACATTGGTGTCTACTCCTTCTGTTATTACTCCTCCCCTTTTCCTTCATTCACCGACAGTACTGAGTAGCGGAACGCCTGTACTTGGATCGGGGTACGGGGACTGGGCAACTGCTAGGGAGCGACTGGGGCGGATATTGATACGATCTGATGTAGGAGAGGAAGAGAAAAAGGTAGTAGCCAATCAGGCCGCTCATTGGGCTTGTAACCCCATCTATAGTACGGAAGATGCGTGGAGTGTGATGAAAGATTATGAGCCATTTGTGCAGCAGCATGCCCTTAAGCACATGTCTGCTACTCTGATCGGACTGTGGGAACAGTGTTTCAATGATGTAGCCCCCCAGATTATTTATGATATTAGGGACAATGTATATGCTGCTAGTATGGCGCCTGTTGAGGTTTTTGGTAATGTCGCAACGCTGGTAGCTTATCGAAGTAGGCTGCTTGAGAAGAGCCAGAAGACAGTATCCCAGTTTCCAATGAGGGAAGTCCACCCCATATATCATCCTGAGTTACCGGAGCTCCAAGATCAGCATAATGCTGTTAGACCAATGGTAGAGGCCCTTTTCCAAGAACAATGGGTTTATACCCCATGGAAGAGGAGTGAGGTGTTGTCCCTTAAGACTCAGTTACCCGACCCTAGGAAAAATCCTACTGCTTATTATAAGGAGTTAACAGAGGCCGCTTCATCAACAGTGATGACGCTTACAGATATTGAAATGTTCCTTGGTTTACTGGTACCCGTTGATATTTGGAGGCAGGTAGACACACAGGACCACGGTGCAGAATTGGGTGGTACCTGGGATCAGATTAAAGCATGGGAGCAGGAGAGGAAGCCTGGTGAGAAGCCTAGGGCCGAGATACTAGCCTTGCCTGGCCGAATTATCTCTTATATGCATTCTCTTATTCCACCGAGAAGGGTGATTGGAACAAGTTAACGGCATGTCGTCAAAAAAAAGATGAAAGTGTGTCTGATTATTCCACTCGGTTCGAGGGTGTGTTTCTGGACTTTAGCGGAAAGGATTTGTCGGTGGAAGGGGGTGTCCGACTTTTCGTTAACAGATTTGTTACGAACCTGCTCCCAGAGATCGTGACTCGGTTGCAGGCTTCGGAGAGCACTTGGACTACCTCCTCCCCTTCTGTAATATTGAGTATGGCACAGTACTATGAACACAGGGAAAATGAGTAGAAGATGGAGAAGAAGAACAAGGAGTTGCTGATGAAGGTGTTGTTACAGCAGGTATCTAGGGGAAATGGTAGAAGACGTGGTGGTGGTCCGGTTCAGCAGCTTTCATGTACTAGCAGGAATGCTGCGCCTATAGGACCGAATCAGTGTGCGTATTGCAAAGAGGAGGCACTGGTGTAGCGAGTGCCCGGTGTTGTTACAGAAAGTCGCGAACCCCAGAAGGACTGGTTCTCATGGATGGGGTCGTGGTGCAAGTGCTCAAGACTGGGTCCAGGGTGCTGAGACATCGCAGGGTCGCTCTGACCAGAACTATTTTGAGTACCCTCGAGGGAGACAGTATTATCACGATGATTATGATCTATATTCCCTTGATTATAATCATCTAAATTTAATTTATTATTTGCTTTTGTAATACAGAGTCTATTACTAGGGCTCACAGGAAATAGACCATTATTCATTATATCATATAGGAGAACTTATGCAGCACAGCAAAGAAGACAAGATGGAGTATAGAGGGTATTTGGAGAGACCATGTGCTTAGGAGGATGGCTGTGGACACATTTGATAGTGACAACAATAAATTTAATGCAGAAAGAGGAAAGCAAGCTACCCTAAAAGATTGGCCAGGAAAAATTTAGGGCGGAAACCTAATTAGAAAAAAACTAAAAGTATGGAAAAGAAATGGAGTGCAAGAATAAAAAGTACATATACGAAGGGAAAGGAAAAGTGAGGATCAGCCATCAAGAACGGAAAGTAGGATAAAGTAAACGTGAGTAATAAAAAATGTAGGTTCTAAGATGTTCCAATATTGTCGTACTGCTTTATACTTCCTAGTAAAAACTGTGTGTATATTGGACAACATAAACATCAGGATTGTGCCAGATTGATACTATGCACACCTGAGGGATATGCTGGCTGTAATCCTGCCAGCCCACAGAGCACTATTGGTACCCCAAACCTAACCAGGTAACAGATAGATTGTGCAACCTCAGGACATGACAAACCTGATTTCCCAAGGAATCCTGGTAACAAATCTAGAGCTATTTGTTTGGACTCTCATGCATACCCAAAGTAATACACAACCTGCAGTTTCACTATACATTACAGCATTGTGATTCTTGAGTATAATATGTCTGCTGTAATGATCAATAAAAGGAAACAGAATAATGTAATTACCATTACGAGAATAGCTAAAGAGATTAACAAGTCGACCATTGTGCTAAAACAGTGCTCCTACATAGTGCTCCGTAACCTAGTCTTGCCTAGGGTGCGTGATCTGTGAAATCCCTGCTGGGTGGTCTAACTTCCCCATTCCCTCTGGGTAAGTGCCATCAGGCTGTCCATCTTGTGGACGTGTCGGAAAACAGAAACCAGCTGAGCAGGAATTCTGGCATGCAGTGACCTCGCAGTGTCAGTGCTCCTCTGATCTAATCAAGGAAGTAGTTCTGCATATATAATAAACAGCACCCATGTGACCATGTCAAAACCCCAGTCAGGTCACAACCGTTTTTTCTAGTTTGATAGCTCTGTCGTTTACTGGACAATAACAATAATGAGATTTGTGCAGTGAACTTTATCCCTTGTACTGAATGTTCACGGTTTCATGATAGTGTGCCTACAAAGTTGAAATGTAATATACATATATCTTGGTGTACCTCAACATCATAGTTATCAGTATTAACATACTGCCCTGTGGTAGTGTTCTAAACGTAATTCCACCGCAAGTGATTGGTGCCCCATCGGATAACATGGGCTGGCATTGGGACATTACCTCTATGTCCAGCTCCATGATGGCCCAGCTGATTTCTTTCAGATTTGTGCTTTTTAATCCTCGACACACTGGTGGGGTTGAGGTGTAACCAGCATCTACTTAGGTGACACTTCAGAAAGTGCCCACCTAATTTAACCAGTGTTCCCATGCCTTGGCAGACTTTTTTGAAGCCTTGCCGCACACACACAAGTCTGACCTCATGCTGGGAAGTGTGTGTTGCTCCCAGAAGTCAGAGACAAAGGACCTGTGTGAGCAGGAGGTGACACCTCCGACCACACATGATGACTAGTGAATTGAACCGGCATTGCAGTGAGCCTCATAGGCTTCATTCATGCCACTGGTCAATCTAACAGTCTCCAGCTCGAGGACAAACCCTTCCCCTGCCCCAGGCACTGTTTTTCATGGGCAGACGGGAAATTAGCTATGCAGGAGGCATCCGCTTCCACAAGGCTGACCCCACCTCCAGGGGCTGGCAGGTGAGGTGTACGTCTGAGGATGCTTCTGGAAATCTTTAATTTAGGCTGAAACAGGTTCTGACTAACTTTAGTGACATACAACTATAGGATGTTGTCACTACTGAGGCGGATTAGCCACAGGACTTGATTCCAATTCGCTATTAGGCCTCACACCCACTAACATTCCCTAAATCTAGGATATAAGGGGCACCCCAGACACCAGACCCTCAGATTAGACATACCAAGAGACCCGTTTCACGAAATAGCAGGACTCCACGAACAGAGGTGCACCTGTGGCAGCCACCTTGTACCCACTGGATTTCAACTCGGTCAAGGCAAGAGTCCAGTTCGCAAAGGAATGTGAACCCCTCTACAAACTCCAGACATCAGGAGCACTCCCTTAGGTTAGAGGATCTAGTCCCCTGCAGTTGGCAGGCACAAACTGCAAAGTCCACAACCTTAAAGTCTTGCACCCCAAGCCACCAGACAAGGCTGCTCCAAGTCCTTGTGTAGGTGGCTTCTGGGAACTGTCATCCCAACCCTCAGTGAGGCTCTGCTTTCTACACCATTCCCCTGGTCCTCCGGATAAAGATTTCTCTCACCAGAGTGCTTGCAGATACCAAGACTTGGTGTTCAGTCCAACAACAACCTGCTTGATTGAATGCTTAGAGAGCAGAGATTCATCCGCTTGAAGAACCAACCACTCCTGTGGCTCCATCATAAAGATCTTGCATTTGTCTTTACCCTTTCTTGGCACACCTGCGAGTTCTTCTGGCCACAGATCCGGTTCAGCACCACGGGTAGCCAAGAGCAACTCTACACCCGAGTCCCCGAGCGAGGTAGATTGGTCCAGGGCCAGATCCTTGGTTTAATTGTAAAGGGGTTTGCTCAACTCACCCATGCAAGTACCATTTTGTTAATGTAACTATTTCAACACCGCAATTCTGATTTACAGCTCCGTTTGACAGCTGAAAGTGCACCTCTGCACCTCATTCACTTGAAACAGGTAAAATTGTGCTAGCTGTTGTGAACTGACCTACGACCTCCAGAGACCTTAACTCCGAGTGGGTTCCTTTGAACTGACCTTTTAAAGTATCAATTGCATATATGTGTTTTCCCACTGACAGTAACATTGCAAATTATTGATTTATTAATTGCTTGAAAACTGATATCTCCGGTCATACTGTATGTATTGATTTCGTTTTTGTATCTAAAAAATATAAGAATCAGAGCTATTTTTCTAAAATGGTGTCGGAATCCTCTCGATGCGTGTCAATTACTGATTGTCCATGTTGCTGATTTGAAAAGCTTCACAATTGTTCCTCTAAGTAGCCTGTATGCTCTTTGTCACTCCACCAGGACTGATAGGTGTACTTAGAGAGTATACCGAGAGAAGGTATATTGAGAGAGTACCCGGGTTCCATCTTTGCATATTATATCAGTATTGCACAGTAAGGCACCCCTGCCAGACCGCATAATACTTCTACCATACAAAAACCTCACTTTATCACACAGGAACCTCAATCCAAGACGTCACTCATGATTAGTCATATCCACCAAACCAGAGAAGCATAAGAAGGACAAGTTATCTCCCACTGCCCTAGAATAAAAGCTACCATATTGCGATTGAGTTGTACTTGGCAGGTTTGCATAAGAGAGTATTGAAACTCGTTTTTGGTCCTGATCTCAAGATACTTTCTCATACAATTGTCATTTTATTTCTGCATTCAAATGCGAACTGTAAGTCAGGATTGCAGTTGTTGAGCGATAAAACAAATGCAAAAAGGATTTCCTCAGTTCCCCTCCAAATATCCAAATCATTGTGAATATACTGAACAAACATTTTCAACTTATGGCTATGTGGGTTTCTAGGATTGAAAATGTAGGCTTCTTACAATTGGTCCATGTAAAGTTCTCTTAAAAGGCGATGGGAGGAATGCTTGCAAGTAATCTAACCACTGGCACTCACGCTGGTAGCATCCCCACCCATTGTTCTTTTGCTCAACATGCCACCTTGGTTTAGACCTAGCTTTTGGCAAATCAGTCTTGACCCTGCTCCACATGGGAACCGTACAGTCCGAACTGCCAGACCATGTACTCTCTGAAGGCGAACACAAACCAGGTTTGAACCAAGGTGGAAGGCAAGAAAACAGAAGAAAGTAAGAAAGGTGGTGAGAGATAGAAAAAAAACACTCTCCCTACTATAAAACAAAAATAAGAAAACAAAATATGAATTGGCAAAATCAAAAAACTTCTTGTCAAAAAGGAGGGACACAGGGGCGAGTTTAGAGAGGTCCAGCATACATGCCCATATCGTACTAAAGAGAAGTGGGTATGAAGTTCCTCTAACACAGAGTGAACAGAAAATGCGAGATACAAATCGTGGGATCAAAAGAAGGTGGACAACATTGTCACTAGGTTGGAAGGCTACAAGAGCGGTGTGTGCTGGGTAGGGGTGGCGGAAACTCCCTTCGGAACTAGGGCTCTCACACACCTAGCAAGCTAGGTGTCATGCTTCATCATATGTATCTAGCTAGGTCCGCCCTACTCTCAGTGAGAGTAGGGCCGACCTAGCTAGATACATAGGGGCCGATTCCGATTCGGGCCGGAAAGCTCTCTGACCGAGCCGGACCCGGAGAGATTTCCGACCGAATCGGACTCGGGCAGTCCGACAGATCGAGTACGATGCGCACGCATGCCATCGGACTCGAGTCGGTTGGACTCCCATTGAAGTCAATGGGAGCCTGTCGTACAACGCGTACGCGGGCTCCCATTGACTCAATGGGTGCGAGGCGGACAAGGGCGCCCCCTACAGCGTGTACGCGGCGAAGCGACTCGCGCCGTACACGCACAGGTAGGGGGGACCCATGGGTCCCCCCTGTGTGCGACTCGCGCGCCTACACGTACAGGGGGGTCCGACGCGGACCCCCAAAGTCCGGCTCCGACAGCTTTTTCGAGCCGGACGGCGCGAGTCGATCGGACTGCTCGCGGCGCGCATCGTACTTACCCGGCCGGGAAACATCCCCATAGCGCGGTGCGAGTCGTGTCCCTGCGAGTCGGTCGGAGCGTGTTGAAGCCGCGTTCGAGTCGGTCGGAGTTTTCGCGGGTGCCTGCATCGTACTCGCTCGGCCGGACCCGCGTACGATTCGGTCGGGAAACAGGGCTCCGAATCGGATCCGGTAAATCCGAATCCGATTCGGAGCCCTACCGGCCGAGATCGGAATCGGCCCCATAGTCTCTAGTTCTCCACCACTCTCCCCACTTTTTAATCAGGCAGTTTACCTTCTTGAATAAAATACTTTTAGGACTAACTGACTTGTTTTAATTCACTTCAATCCACATCTACACACGCTAGGCCCCTCACCTCCACTGCACCCAATGGCAGGAACAAAAGATCCCCGCTAAAGAGCCCCGTACTTGGTGCCCTTCAGGTATTGCAGTGCCGACCTGACGAGGGGCAGACTCATATGATGAAGCATGACACCTAGCTTGCTAGGTGTGTGAGAGCCCTAGTTCCGAAGGGAGTTTCCCCCACCCAACACACACCCCTCTTGTAGCCTTCCAACCGAGTGACAATGTTGTTCACCTTCTTTTGATCCCATGATTTGTATCTCGCATTTTCTGTTCACTCTGTCTTAGAGGAACTTCATACCCACTTCTCTTTAAAATCAAAAGACTGCCAGCCAGTGTCAGACTGATTGGCTTTACCGGTCATTTTTTCCTTGTTACTGTATCAGGGCCTAATCCCGACTTGCTTTACAGCGGTTCCAACACCTTACTTTGTACACTTTTCTCATTACAGCAATAAGACTCGACACATGGTCTACAAATCAAAGCAGGCTATACAATAAAAAAACGTGTAAGTGGCCACCTTCACTACAGACTCAGAATAGCTCTAAGGTTTACTGCCCAGTCCTCTTTATACCTCACAGTCCTTGTAGTGCCAAGAAGCTCCTCCCAGATATTGTCACCGCTATGGACAGGTGCAGTGCTTTCAACAATGTATTTTTGGTCTTAGCATCTTTCTGTGTCTTTCTACTTCTCTGTTGAACACAAGGTCTTAAGTAGGTCATTTTGCCCAGTTTCTTCTTCCTGATTCGTGTAACTCAAACAGCTACTCTGGTAAGATGCAGAACAGATATAATACAGCTCAATGGTGCCAGGACAGGGTTCACTGCTTACAAGGTAATGGTAACATCTAAAATTGCTATCACATCTTCTAGGTGCCCCATTCTACTGGTGACACAAAAGTCATCCCCTAACAAATTAAGATATCTTTGTCCCATTTGTAAAAAGAAACACCTAAAATAAAAGAAATTGGGAATTGCACTGAAAATAATCAACCAAGAAATAAAAAGAATGTCAGAGCGAGAAGATGAAAAACCCAACAGCAGGGAATAAAGTGAGAACGCTGAGAAAAAACGAAGACATGAAGTACTGATGCCAGAAAGTAATGAAGTAAAGAGTGGTGAAAGGAACAATATGAAAACAAGTAAAATGTTAAAAAGGATAAAATAAAGACAACATAAAGAAGAACGAAGAAATATAGATAAAGTATGGAAGTTGGAATAAGAGAAAGGATACAGTAAGAATGAGAAAAGAAAATATTCTGGACAAGTGAAAGTCCAAGATACAAAATAGAAAAAAAGCAATGTGGAAAGTTGGAAGCCTATACAGGATGAAAGAATAACATTTAAGACTAAACAAATGAGAAGACAAAATCCATAGATGAATTGAACAATGAAGACATAAAAGAATGTATAAAGAGAATGAAGTGAGATTTAGAAGGCAAAAGTGAGAAAGACAACATGAGAGAAAAGACAAGAAAGCAGTTAGGAGAAAGGCACAGAACAGGAAGACAAAGAAATCAAAGCCAATGCACGCTCCTCTTTCATCCAAAATAGGTCAAATTAGCACAAGTTCATGGGCAAACTTGTGAGCAGTAGCACCACGCCAAGGTTTTGACCTTTGCTACTGAACATTCACACCATTCACACCTTCATTCAGGGGCTACCTTGCTTCCCATCAGATCTATAGACATTCGGTGTCCAGCTCCAGATAGGGCGTTTCTTAGAGTTCGTCGAGCTCAGGGCAAAATTCAATTTGCCTATTGGAGAACCCTGGAAAACAGCTTCTTATTTGGTGCCACGAGGTGACCTCATTAGGCCAAACCACACCGAATGCTCAAGTTGCGCCACAAAATCACAGTGCATTTGACTGGCATCTCACTGGCTGTCTGCGGTCTGCAAGGTGTTTCTTGGTTTCTCCTCTCTGAAGGAACCAAGCAAGCACATGTCAGGCACGAGGTGATGCCTAATTTCTCCTCTCTGAAGGAACCAGGCCACCACCAGTTAGAAGCCTCGGAGACGCTGGAGCCGTCGTGGCCATCCTGTGAGTCTGATGTCAGTCTCGGTGCCCAAAAGTCCCTCATTCACACCGCTTTCACACCATTCATACGCTAGCTCACACACTGCACTCACACTGCAGGCATCCCTGACTATGGCTCTATATATAGCTAAGTGGTGAATGATGTCATAATATCTCTCAGGGGTGTGATGAGGTACATGATGTCACAAGCCTGCCAGGACCGGGGATGTGATGTAGTACTTGATGTCACAAGGGATTGATGGGAAACGCTGATAACACTCAAGGCTGCATGGACAGACGGGTGTTACATTATGTCGATAAGTGTAGGCCCGTCTGTAACATAACATCACAGAACCAAAAGATTGAGGGAAGGAAGTTAGTTACAATAAACAAATTATTACGGTTTCCTGTGTTCTCTTTATTGCGTACAGACTTTTATTTTGAACCTGCCTAGACAGACAGAAGCTGTCAGAGGATTTGTTTTAGAATTTCTCATTGTCTTGATTATTCTACAGATATTGTAGCCGCAGTGGTCAATAATTAACAATAGTCATCTCCTTTCAATGTCACTGCCAAAAAGAATCTCCTTCAAACCCATCGTAACAGAATCTGTATAGGCGCTGGTGAGATGGGCCTAGTGCACTGCACAGGAATGCACAGCTTTTCATTCTGTTTCCTCCTATCTGCTCTACCCATTTCACAGGTGGGATTCAGGTATTCAAATGGCAGGGTAGGAAACAAAGACTTAGAAGACACCCTGTATCTTTCTTCTGCACTGACTAGCAGAGCCTGACAGTGGCCTTATGGCTGGGCTCTGAGTCTTCATCTGTGTGAATACCTGTCTGCTGGCCTGGCTTGCCATAGACTCCTTCCTGTGTGACTCTACACAGCTTCAAGAGCATTGCACCCATTCATTCAATAGAAGGTAGTTCTGGGTACCCTGGGGAGAGAAGGTGCCCAACAAAACTGTAGCCTTAGAATCTGCTCATTACTTCTCACAAAATAAACCTAAGACATCACACACAGCTGCTTCTTAAACATGAAAAAACATTTTATGTTATGCGCAAGAGGCATTCCAAGGGTAGAATTTGCATTCCAAACATAGTTCTGACTATCCAAATTAGAAGAGTGGTTCCAATCTGCATTCTAATGGAATTATTTTATTTCCTAATTAGAACTCTCATTCCAAACATAGAATGTCATTTACAAAGTAGAACTCATTCTAAATTAGAACTCAAATTTCATATTACTAAGGCCTGAACATTACATAATGGCTTCATTGTGACATCACAGACACCTTCATTGCAAGTCTCGTTGCACATTTGATTTTGCACGAAAACTAGATTTCTGCTCCAACGGGTATTGCAAACAAAGTAACACTACTGCACTCTCAGGGTTTCTCATGTATACATTTGGGGAGGTAAAAGCTTGTGGAATGTGTCCATTGAAAACAGCAGGCAACTTGGGATAAGTCTGACAAAATCAGGGCAGAAAGGTGGACATCAGCTATAATTCTCCAGTGCAAGAGCACAGCTGTCACATGAGTGTCCATGCACAGTATAGCATGTGGCAGTCAATGAGCCTTCACACATTCACAATGTTCTCTCAGTCAACTTCTCCTCTGCACCACAGAAGAGGATGGACAGGTGCAGGGCCATTCAACTGATCACAAGGAAGGGAAAGGAGAATGGGATGGTAAATGGTGATGGAATGATAAAGGGACTTTGTGTTACCTCTACATGGAACACACAAAACCACCTCATTAATATTAATTAGCTCTTTTCAGCTCCAGCGAAAACAGGTTAGTTGATTTATATTTAATCATATCTATATATTTATAATAGCTCCTAGTTCTTCTAAGATTGATAAAGGCTTCTAGTAAGCCGAAACGTGTCTCTCTCTTACCTCGGGTTGAGGGTGACTTGAGACAATAAACGTTGCCATTTCCTGAGCAGCCTCGAGTCCGTGCCTTCTTCTGTAGTTTTCTCTGTGTAAGCTGGAGTGCATGTATATATATATATATATATATATATATATATATATAATATTAAGTTATTTGTATATATATATATATATATATATATATATATATATATATATATATATATATCCTAGTTCCAGGATAGTATTCCTGAATAAAGAGTCACTCAACTCACAGGGGGTACATTTTCAAATTTTATTCCAAACTCGGGCAAACAAACGTATTTTGGCTAAACGCCTTCTTCGGTGTCATCGGACCTACCGGAAATGTCGCTATAATTATACACATACAATAAATTGAAAGTAAAAACAGACACTAATCAAAATGCTCCTGTTTTCTATGTACATCATTACGCCATTTTGGCATGGTTAATGACAAATACAATGTAAGTAAAATAGCCAAATGGCTGTGCTTTCAAGAAACAACTCTGCAACAATGGTTGATGAATAGTTAATAGGATTCATCTCCCTGAATAAAGCCCTATATGGGCACGTGATATAAACAATATAAGTTTATTACTCAATTCAGCCCTATATGGGCACTTAATACCATGATAAACATTTTGTGCAGTGTTTCAACGACAGAAATTCAGCCCTGTATGGGCAAATAAATCTTACAATGTAATTGCTCCGCTTTGTTCTGCCCTGTATGGCCAATCAACCTCATATCCCAATTTCATATGCAAGGAAAATTAGAAAAACCAGGAGAACAAGAGTGAACCAATAATGAGGAGGAGAAGAAAAGAAGAGAAAGGGGAGGGGGAAGAAGAAAAGAATAGACAACATGGCAAAAAACTCATTTTTGCTTAAAACTCATTTTTGTAGTAAATCCATTATTCCTAGATTACATAACAGTGTTCTAACTACCACGTATTCGTTGCAAGTGTATTTCTCAGAAATCAAAATCAGAAACCAGAACTCAATGTATTCTACCCTAGGTGTACATATAATTCTTCGCTGCTGTTCATTCAATTGGGTGACCTTGTCTGGACATCTATTATATAACGGGACTCCAACCTCCTTAGTCTAAGGGTTCTGTCTCCTCCCCTCAAATTAACCGGCACATGTTCCAGACAGAAATATGCTAGGAGATCCTGTTACTGTTATGCATAGTGGCAAAATGTCGGGCCACCAGGTAGGTGACATCCCTGTTACTGATGGCCCGTATATGCTCTAAAATGCGGACCTTAGTGGGATGGATGGTACTTCCTATATATTTTAACCCTCAAGGGCACAATAAACAGTAAACCGTATAAGATGTAGTACAGGTCATGAACTTTGTTGTATTCTTGGATTTCTCAAGACCCGGTATTTTATAAGACAATGTTTTCTTGCTCTTGGAGCACGCCTTGAATTTTCCGCAAGGATAAAACCCCTTTAGTGTATTCAGAGGAACCTTAGCTTCTTTTTCTAGATGGCTGTGCACCATATTCTCCCTGAGAGACCTTGCTTTCGTAAAAGTTAATAATGGATGAGCTGGAATATCTTGACTGATAACCCGATAAATCTTGAGTATATGCCAGTTCATAACCAAGGCTGCGTGTGACAGCCGGAACGCGTGGATGCCATCCCTCAAACAATAAAAGTTGAGAAAGAAAAACCCTTTGGAGTGCTGGTCTATTTTCCTTCAGGGTGGAGAATTGATGTTTGATATATATATATATATATATATATATATATATATATATATATATATATATATATATATATATATATATATATATATCTACTGGCGGTCGCCAGTAGATAGTTATAGTTAGGACCTATTTTCCATAGGAAATCCGCGACATTCTATTTGAAATAACTCTCTTGCCGGTTGACGAATCTTCGCGAAATTTTCAAACTTTATGGCCCGCTCCGGTCCGCTCCTACCCTGAAAGTCTCGGGGTGATTCGTCAAGCGGGGGCCGAGAAAAAGGGGGTCCCAAAACGTGTTTTCCCCATTCATTTTCCCATAGGAAACTTTAGACACGGCTACAGCCCGAACTGCTGAACGGAATTACACCAAATTTGGCAAAGAGGTAGTTCTTGGTTCAGAAAGAACCCTTTTGTTAAATGGTGTAAATCCGTTCAGTAGTTGCGGAGAAATTAAAAAAATAAGAGTCAAAAAATCAATTTCCCATAGGAAACTTTAAGAAAGGCTACAGCCCGAACTGCTGAACGGAATTACACCAAATTTGGCAAAGAGGTAGTTCTTGGTTCAGAAAGAACCCTTTTGTTAAATGGTGTAAATCCGTTCAGTAGTTGCTGAGAAAATCAAAAGTAAAAACACATATATATCTGGGCGGAACCTAACCACACATGTCATCGTGAGATCTGATTGGCTGTCAGCACTTCATCCTGGAATTGCTGGCAGCCATCTTGGGACCAATATAAATGATAGTACCCTATTGAAATGCATTGTAGGGAATCGAAGATTTTGAGGGTTACCAAAAGGAGAACTATAAAGGGTGATAACAAACTTTAGTTACATTAGAATTCATTTGTTGATGGTACCATACTGATTTCAGGAATTGTGGTGTGTTCTAAGGTGATTTTACCCTGTGAAAAACCTTCTGCTGGGATATCATGAATCATGTTTGAGAGAAAACTATTTTCACATGCTTGTCCCATACAGTTTTGGAAGGTGCTCCAGAAGCTAAAATGAGAGCATATTTTCTGTAAATTCACATTATATTTCTCAGTCATGTGAGAATGAAGTCTGACATTCTCAGTAAAACATGTACATCCAACAAGGGCAGAGACTGTCAGTTGATTCCTTTGTGTTCTACTGCAGCTTCCCAGAGTGTTCTAAAGAACAACTAGAGTGCTAACAGCCTTACTTATGACAAAAGTATGGCACACCTGGAGCCATCTTGATCGGAATAAACTGGTAACACTTAAAACATTTAATTTAAAAAGGAACAAAATGATGGGGTTCATTTTGTCATAGAAATTATGGTTAGTGCTGCAGAAAGAAAAATTAGGACATGTTTCAAGTGTGATCTCAAATATCTTCCTGTTATATTTCAACAGGAGCAGCCTGCCAGTTGATGCCTTTGTGTTCTACTGCAGCCTTCCAGAGTGTTCTAAAGAACAACTAGAGCGCTAACAGCCTTACTTATGACAAAAGTATGGCACACCTGAAGCCATCTTGATTGGAATAAACTGGTAACAATTAAAACATTTAATTTAAAAAGGAACAAAATGAGGGGTTCATTTTGTCATAGAAATTATGGTTAGTGCTGTACAAAGAAAAATTTGGACATGTTTCAAGTGTGATCTCAAATATCTTCCTGTTATATTTCAACAGGAGCAGCCTGCCAGTTGATGCCTTTGTGTTCTACTGCAGCTTCCCAGAGTGTTCTAAAGACCAACTAGAGCGCTAACAGCCTTACTTATGACAAAAGTATGGCACACCTGAAGCCATCTTGATTGGAGTAAACCGGTAACACTTAAAACATTTAATTTAAAAAGGAACAAAATGAGGGGGTTCTTTTTGAAATAGAAATTATGGTTAGTGCTGCAGAAAGAAAAATTAGGGCATGTTTAAAGTGAGATCTCAAATCCTCTTCTATTTCATTAGAAAATTCTGACATGCAGACTGAAACAATCACTTTCAATACCAGCAGCAGACTACCAGTTAACTCCTTGGTGAGCAGTAGCTTTACTGCAGTGATCTAATGAGCAACTAGAGTGCTAACATTCTGAATTTATGGCAAATGTGAGACACATCTGAATGTCTTCTTGATGGAATCAAAGAAAAAAACTGAAAGCATTTCCTACTCAGGCCTGCCAAGTATCACGCATCAGGTGTGACTCTAACGCATTTCAGTGTGGTGTTCCGCATCACCGCACTGAAATGCATTGTCACGCATTTTTAATGCTCTCTGAAACTGGCTACGGCAGGGTGCCAGCGCGTGCTGCCTGTGCACCTGTGCGCCGGCTCTGCTGCTCCCTGCAGACTTGCCAGCAGCTGGCTCAGTAAGTTAATAGTTAAAGATCGTCTGCTCAGCTCTGGTGTGGCTGAGAGTACTACTATGTTACAAATCGGCCCTGTGCCTGGCTGCATATTTTCTGTCGCTGCGCGGCTTTCAGACACCACTGACACTGCCAATTACCCAGACCCGGGGGCGGGGCCTGCCCTCAGCAGTTGTTGTTAGACCTGGCTGTGGCAGACCGTGGGGGGCCCCCGGGGTCATTATCCGGATGTCATGTGACCTCTAGTGCCTCGTCAAGGCCTGGAGGAAGAGGAAGTCGGTCAGAAGCGGCGGGGGACTCAATCTGAGTCGAGTGCTGGTGGTGCGCGCTGCTGACTAGTGTCTGCGCAATAAAACCCGGCGTTGGACCGGCGGGAGGCCAGCATCGACCTCCTGACTTGACTAGTCACTTGACCCTCTCATGGCCGCCGCGCATCATGAGAGGCATCATCATCGTATTCACACTTGCCTGACTTCAGCAGTCAGTGCCCAAGAGACAGTGAGGTCGGGACAGTGAGTTTAATGTCAGACTCACAGTAATTGGCGCCGCTCGGGGCTCGAGCAGGCGGCAGTTCATGTGAGCAAAAATACGTTTTGGTTGCCTGCAACAATGGTAACACAGTTTACTGCTACTCAGCACCGTGGTAATGAAGACCTGAGAGCGGACCCGACCCCACCCCACACCATGGCTCAGTGAACCACGGGAGCACGGCCGCTGCCGGAGTGGTGATTTCTCACTCAGCAGGAAAGAGCAGACACCCCACTGGTAGCTTAGCTGAGAGAGACGATCATGCCGGGCGGCGAGGTTGCCACGAAACTGCACTAAAAAACAAGGTACTTTCTGACTGAACAATAATAAGCATATAGATGTTTAAAGTGGAAACTTTTTTATTTCATAATGTTAGGCTCTGTAGTCTGTCACTTGTATCTACCCCAAGAACTCTCGCTTGAAGATAACCGCGGACACATTTGTGGTTATAAACAAGTGAGATAAATACATCTAGAGGTTTATGAAAAATAAAGTTCACAACCTAGTACCACGTGTGTGTTTTTAGCCCACGACAGGACGTACCCCAGTTACATAGCAGCTGTGCCCGTGAGGCCTCATCTTCTCTTGACAGGCCGGGGGCCGAGTCAACCGTAAACGGCGGCCGGCCACCAGGCAAGGCGGCCCGCACCAAAGTGCCACTCTTGCAGCCTTCCCTAGAAAGAAGTAAGTGCTGGAGTGTTCCTAAGTTGCTAATGCTTCTATAAAAGGGATTGAGTAGAAGGTGAAAATGCAAACCTGCATGAATCAAGAGAAGGATGTCCCAAACAGAAATTGTTATGGGTCAGTTTGTGCGATTTTATATTGTTTGATCAGGAATACAAGAAACAGATACTTTGACCGGCCTCTTTCGTTCAGCGCCGAGTCGGAGCGTCACTAACAGAGCCTGTAGCTCTGTGACAGGATGCTTGCAGCTGGTGTGATCCGCTGCAGGGCTGGGCAGATAGCGGCGCCACGTGCCGACCGGGCAATGATTTGTATTGGGGTTCATGTTTAATATCATGGTTAAACATTTGTGGAACAGCACAATGACGTTACAAGAGGGCACGAGTGCCCTTCCATTTCTACTGCTTTGCAGCAGTTCTAAAATCATCTTAGAGTTTCTCGTTGCTCAAATGGTTGTAATTTTGAATATATATATATATATATATATATATTCACTGAAAAACCATAGGTTTTAGGGACAGTTATAGTTAGTTGGACATTTCACTCGTACAAAACCCGTGAAATTCCCCCGTTATAGTTAGTTCAGCTAACTATAACTCGCGCCCCGCAATGCACTGCTGATGACGTCACATATTACATCACTCATGACATGGTCAGTGACATCACTGATGACATCACTGATGACATCTCAAATGACATCACTGATGACATCATCCAGTGACTGTGTGTTTCTGTAAAGTTTAAATATTTTTAATATATATAGGAAAAGACGTATTGAAGAATGAGTGGGTGTGTAAGTGTCTGTATGGATGATTTAGTAGGTGCGTGACTGACTCTATAAGTGAGTGATTTAACGTATCTTACTGAATGCATGGGTTAGTGACTAAACTGGGTGAATGTCTGTATCCGTCTGTCTGTTGCTGTGTAAGTGGCTGCATGGGTTTGTGAATAGCTACATGAGTGTCTATATGAGTTATTGATTGGTTGTCTGAGTATCTGTATGGGTGCCTGAGTGTTTGTGTGGGTGGGGTGTGTGCGACTCTGTGCATAGATGTGTGAGTGGGTGATTCACTGGGTGGATGGTTTCAAGAGTGCATCTGTGATAGACTGTATGGGTGGGTAAGTGTGTGTAAGAGTGTGTTAGTGAGTGAATGTATGTCCCAGTGGTACATGTGTGAGTAACTACATATGTGAAAGCCAGTATATATGTGTGTTGGAGTATATAAATAGCTATAAGCGAGAGTGAGTGATTGTGATAGTGGCTGTATGGATGAGTGTGTGCTTGTATCAGTGATTGTATAAGAGCGTAACAATGTGCTAGTATTTGTATGATTAAGTGAGCTGGTGTGTGTATAACTGTATAGGTGAGTAAATGGCAGTGTGTTTAATTATTTGCATGACTGACTAGGTGTGTGAGTACCTCTTTGGATGAGTGGCGGTGTTTGAGTGTCTATATAGGAGTAAGAGTGCATATGATAGTCCTGTACTGAGTGACCATAAGTATGAGTGACTGTACGGGTGAGTGAGTGGATGTGTGTGTGTAGACCTAAGAATCAGTGAGTGGGTTTGTAGTTATTGGTGTTGGAGTGTCTATAGTTTTGCGAATGGCAGTCTGTAATTTAGATTGGGTGTATCAAAGGTTATATTAGGGTGTGAGGAGCTGCATCAGATTATCACGTGGATGATGTCATCAGTGATGTCATTTGAGATGTCATCAGTGATGTCATCAGTGATGTCACTGACCATGTCATGAGTGATGTAATATGTGACGTCATCAGCAGTGCATTGCGGGGCGCGAGTTATAGTTAGCTGAACTAACTATAACTGGGGAATTTCACGGGTTTTGTACGAGTGAAATGTCCAACTAACTATAACTGTCCCTAAAACCTATGGTTTTTTCAGTGAATTTCAAAGGTTTTTTAAATGCTAATTTGTAACTATAACATATCTGAAACCTATGGTTTTTTCAGTGAATTTCAAAGGTTTTTTAAATGCTAATTTGTAACTATAACTGTCCCTAAAACCTATGGTTTTTTCAGTGAATTTCAAAGGTTTTTTAAATGCTAATTTCTAACTATAACGTGTCTGAAACCTATGGTTTTGTCAGTGAATTTCAAAGGTTTTTTAAATGCTAATTTGTAACTATAACGTGCCTGAAACCTACGGTTTTTTCAGTGAATTTCAAAGCTTTTTTAAATGTATTAATTTTTATATTATTTTTTTCATACTGATTTACTACATTTTTAGAAACAATTTCTTTTACATATTTTATTTTTTAAATTACATTGTAATTACATTATACATTACATTACAAAAAATACTTTCTCAGAATGAATTACTTTAGTTTAAATAGTTTGCAAATAGGCAATAGAGTTTTAAGTACAGTAGTTACAGTTGTTGCAATGGGCAACACATTTTCAAACACAATGCAACATTCAGCTCAATGTGAATTTCTAGTTAAATGCAATTAGTTACTTTATGGATTACTTTTTCTAACCACAGGACTGGATCCTAGATTCAGTCCTGGGACATCTCCTGTAAACAGTTGAGTAAAAGCGTTTTGGTTACAGTCGTGATTTTTAAGGAATATTATTGTATTTTAAAAGTTGACACTTAGAAACTTTTCCTCATAGAGTCACCAATGTTATCCTATGGAAGGAAATTCACTTAGCAGGTAAAAACTGTTATCGTTACTTTTTCTTACTCAGTGTTGGATCCTGGATCCAGCACTGGTGCATCTCCTGTAAACAGTTGAAAAAATGCGTTTAAGTCATACAGGCGATTTTTAAGGAATATTTGTAGTTTGTGAAAATCGACACTTTGAAACTTTTCTGCTGAAAACCAGACAATGGATTCCTATGGAAGAAAAGATAAGTTACTGGTAAGTACGGTTAAAATTACTTTTCAGGGTCAGTGCTGGGCTAAAAGATGCAGCACTGGGTTCTCTCCTGATAACAGGTGAGTAAATCGGAATTCGTATTTCGGCTGATTTTAGAGGAATATTTGTATGTTTCAAAAATCAACACTTAGAAACTTTTTCAGCAAAAAGCAGGCAATTATATCCTATGGAAGGAAATTCAAGTTACTGGTAAGTACGGTTAAAATTACTTTTGAGGATCAGTACTGGGCTGAAAGATGCAGCACTGAGGTCTCTCCTGATAACAGGTGAGTAAATCGGAATTCGTATTTCGGCTGATTTTAGAGGAATATTTTAAAGTTCCAAAACTCCACACTTAGAAGAATTTCCAAGTGAAACCAGTCAATGTTAGCCTATGGAAGGAAATTCAAGTTACTGGTAAGTACGGTTAAAATTACTTTTCAGGACCAGTACTGGGCTGAAAGATACAGCACTGAGGTCTCTCCTTATAACAGGTGAGTAAATCGGAATTCGTATTTCGGCTGATTTTAGAGGAATATTTGTATGTTTCAAAAATCAACACTTAGAAACTTTTTCAGCAAAAAGCAGGCAATTATATCCTATGGAAGGAAATTCAAGTTACTGGTAAGTACGGTTAAAATTACTTTTGAGGATCAGTACTGGGCTGAAAGATGCAGCACTGAGGTCTCTCCTGATAACAGGTGAGTAAATCGGAATTCGTATTTCGGCTGATTTTAGAGGAATATTTTAAAGTTCCAAAACTCCACACTTAGAAGAATTTCCAAGTGAAACCAGTCAATGTTAGCCTATGGAAGGAAATTCAAGTTACTGGTAAGTACGGTTAAAATTACATTTCAGGACCAGTACTGGGCTGAAAGATACAGCACTGAGGTCTCTCCTGATAACAGGTGAGTAAATCGGAATTCGTATTTCGGCTGATTTTAGAGGAATATTTTAAAGTTCCAAAACTCCACACTTAGAAGAATTTCCAAGTGAAACCAGTCAATGTTAGCCTATGGAAGGAAATTCAAGTTACTGGTAAGTACGGTTAAAATTACTTTTCAGGATTAGTACTGGGCTGAAAGATGCAGCACTGAGGTCTCTCCTGATAACAGGTGAGTAAATCAGAATTCGTATTTCGGCTGATTTTAGAGGAATATTTGCACAATGGTGAAGGGAGGGGGCGGGGCCTGAGGTGACATCTGTGCAAACGCGCCCCGTGGC